>JAZHYW010012162.1:0-11991 GCA_037355805.1 Ixodes ricinus
CGGCAGATGTGTCGTCGCCGAGCCTGACCCAGCCGAAGACGTCCATCATGAACGCTTCGATGTCTCTCTTCGGCGTCGCGGGTGGTGGTGGTGGGGGGGGGGCCTACAGAACAAGCGAGGCGCGGCATGAGCGTTGAAATGGGCCGACTACTTCGGCCAGATCTCTACTCCATGATCATCCGTTCGCTATCAGGTCAGCGAGCCAGACAAGCCACTTCTGGGATTACTTCTACCCTTCTTGAAGCTTGCCGATGGGAACGTCTGTTCCCAGCCCAGGAGACCTCCGAACCAGCCGCCTGGCCAGCCTTCCCTAATTCCTGTCCATGGCCGTTCCTTCGTGCTCGAACCAAGAAGACAGACAAGGTGCTTCTGGTATTCTTTCACCCCTTTCTATGTGTGCCCTTCGCCTCGCCAGAGACCACCTGCGAGGAGGGCGCGGGGGAATCGGCGGCGGCGGGGGTGTCAGGACCCTACAACTGATTTGGCGAAGGAGAGCGGCAGCTAACCGTGAGGGTCAGGGTAGTACCAGGAAGACAAGAGGCGTCCTTGGAACAGCTGATCTTACCGGAATGGTCGTGTGTGTTTGGGGGCTGGTTTTGGTGCGTGGGTTGGAGGAGCCTACGGAGCCGACTTGGGGAAGGTGCGTGTCCTTAAAAAGAAGCTAACTTCAGTGAGATTGGGTAGTCCAGAGCCTTTTATACTCGGAGAGTTCGGCGGTCTATTGATCCAGCCGCCAGTCTGGCAGCACTGGTCAAACAGTCGGGCCACTATGCGCAGCGCATTCCGAATTTCGTTGTCCGCCATGTTGTGCCTTGCCGTTTCAAGCCGACAGCCGGCTCACTAGCGTGGAGCGAGAGACGATCGTGAAAATGTTCGTTCTGCGCTCTGCGGGGCGTTAGAAGAAACGTAATGGCGTGCTGTAGTGCCGTTGGGTGCTCGAACATCGCGAAAAAAGGTTCAGGATGTACTGGTTCCCGCAAGAAAAAGAAAACCTCACAAGGCACAAGATCCGAGAGACCAAAACGAAGAGGGCTAAGTGGAAGCCAGACTTCGAGTTCTCGATTGTGCGAGGTAATTCTTATAATTAACTTCTTTTGTGAGTTAAACGCGTTTTATATTGACAAACTGTGCAGGCACTTGACGCGGCAGCGTCAGGTGAAAGTGTCCGTTGATCACTGAAGCTCTTTCCTGCCGCGCGAGACCTGATGCTTGCGAGTGGCCTAGCTTGCGGACTTTGAGATGTGTATACTGCATTTCAGTGTAAGTGCGAGCAGAGCCGATCGCTGCAAGCCCGTGCACATCGCGCTAAACGACACGTGCACTGGGATACGGTCCATTCGTCAAATGCGCACTCGTCACAGGACCGATTGGTCACAGGACGATTCGTCACACAGGAACATTTGTCATAGGATGACTCGTCACGCGGCCAACCGGTCCTACAATAGTTCGTCCACCCAAAAATGTGTTGTTCAATTTGGTTCGAGGCGGAAAAAGTGGCTCACCTCATATCTTAGTATGTCTATGGCTTCTGAAAGGCGAAGAATTTGTAACAAACGTTTTAGCTTCTGGTTCGGTCCCGAACATTGAATGTTGGTTCGGCCTGACAAAGTGGGTCACCTCTTATCTTAGCATGTCTTTCGCTTCTCAAGGTTGAAGGATTTGTAACAGACGTTTTTAGCTTATGGGTCCGTCCCGAACGGTGAATGGGGAGGCAATATAAGAGCGACTACTTTTGAACTCAGACTACATTAAAAAGGATGGAGGTGATCGCAAGAGAGAAAGGAGGAGCCATGCAGCTGCACGAGGGGTACTCGTACACATGCAGCAGAAAGTAATCCGATACTTATTGATTTTCTCGAAGAGGTGTATGCAAGGCAAAGTAAAAACTGATTTAGCTGCGAGTCGGATTATTGCTCGTTCAAGCCTGCAACTTGGATCAACCTGCTGAAGAGTCGTAATATGATGAAAGGAAAAGCGGATGAGTGTTGTAAGATTAGTTTTTCTAACCATTTGTTTATGTCACAGTGGGAAGTAATGAAACTCCTCATTGGGGAACGTGGGCAGTTGTTGTAGTTTGCGGTTTACTCTCGTCCCCTGCCCGATCGATGTGACCAGTTGCCCGCATGACGAGTCATCCTGTGACGAATGTTCCCATGTGACGAATTGTCCTGTGACAAATCGTCCTGTGACGAGTGCGCATGTGACGAATCGTCCACATCCCGCGTGCACTATACGTGCACGCGCTCCGTCTGCACGTTCAAAGCATGCAGCTCGCCTCTCGTAGCTTTCTTAGTTTTTGTGAAGCGGCCTCGGAGCTCCGCTTCGCCGTCTCGCATAGCGCTTTTGTTTCGCTAGCGATACCTTTATATTGATTGTTTTTTTTTTAATACGCGTCACAAATACTTATTTGTCATGCCTTTTTTTATGTGCACTTCACAGACAGTGAATTCGAGGTGGACGTTGCGATCGCCAAAAGCTCGGGCACCACGCGATGCCGACGCTATTTCTTCACAGCAAATCGAACAATGTCAGAAAAACCCCAAAATACCGGCAGGTGAAGAAGCACGGCGGAAAATCACGATCGGTCCGCCGTATTCCGTACAATGGTGCACAAACCTTGTGATGTGGTGAACAGTCGGAGAGCGATCCAGACAATCAAACTTGCCCACTGAAAAATGCGCACTATATAGGCCGCTGAGCTGTGTCGGACGTCGGGCGTTTTTGAGCGATTCCCTGTTTATAAATGAGTGCCGTTCGTAAATGAGCGGCTTTTTTTGCTAATTCTTACATGAATAAAGCACCGAATCACGAAATGCTTTTTCCGACTCTCGCCTTACGCCAACAAAAGCGCGAACGGCAAAACCAACACGCGCATACATCGCACGTCAATGGGGACCCACTTGCCGGGAGGCACATCATGCCGGAAGCGGAACCCGCTGAATCCGCTAAACCCAGCGGGCCGTAAGCCCCTCCCACCCGCCGAACTCTCCCAGTATAAAAGGCTCTGGGGTAGTCCTGCTTTGTTATTGTACCTGTACAAATGTATACTAAACTCTTGTCGAAATGTCACCCTGCTCCGAGACCCATCTTTCCTATGCCCTGGTCAGCACCTGGCTCCTCCAGATTCCGACAAGGAGGGCGACCCTGGGTATGACACAGCGAGTCGAGACGAGAGTCGAGAGAGACAAGAGACGAGGCGAGAGAGGCGAGACGATAGAGACGAGAGACGAGACGAGAGAGTCGAGAGAGACGAGAGAGACGAGACGAGACAAGCATGGCCATATGGACGTAGGAGCTGGCGCTGGCCGGAGCTCGCTCCGGCCAGTGTCAGCGTTCGTCCCTGGCGTCGGCCAAGCGTGGCCATGGACGTGATAGCTGGCGCTGGCCGGAGCTCGCTCCGGCCAGCGTCAGCGTTCGTCCCTGGCGTGGGCCAAGCGTGGCCATGGACGTAAGAGCTGGCGCTGGCCGGAGCTCGCTCCGGCCAGCGTCAGCGTTCGTCCCTGGCGTCGGCCAGCGTGACCATGGACGTCAAAGCTGGCGCTGGCCGGAGCTCCTCCGGCCAGCGTCAGCGTTCGTCCCTGGCGTCGACCAAGCGTGGCCATGGACGTGGGAGCTGGCGCTGGCCGGAGCTCGCTCCGGCCAGCGTCAGCGTTCGTCCCTGGCGTCGGCCAAGCGTGGTCATGGACGCGTGTAAACACTTCGCGACAGAGCAAAGCAATATTACATGAGCTTCCTAATACCGAATCTAAAGCTGAGGAAGTTGAACTTTTGAATCATGACGATCGGCAGTTGCCTCTACTCTGCACAAGCACCAAGATGGCGGCGCCCATAGCAGTAGTTAAGAACAGAGTGCCGAGACTAAGCATAGCTCATTTAGTAGCGAGGTCCACACTTCTGCGCGGTGAGGTCCACTCTTGTGCACGTCCCGAGGTGTGGACCTCGATGACGAGGTCCACACTTCTGGCGTCGAGAGGTGTGGACCTCGTCGGCGAGGTCCACACCTCTGCGCGGCGAGTCAAAAGCAACAAGAAAGCAACCGTTCCCACCCGCGAGCTGTACCAAGGAGTTCTCTGTCCAAGCAAGTGGCGCGGCTCTACTATACTCGTCTACAATCGCGCGCCAAGTGCACAGAAGCTGGCAACTTTGGCAATGGCTATGGCAAGAAAGGACACTTTCCGTCTGTCTGTCTGTCAGCGAAAAAGAACCACTCAAATACACAAAGCCATGTGGCACTCGAGCTGTCCTCGTAAATTTCATAAGTTGAAGGCGCTGCCGGCAAGGGCAGACTAAATTCCTTCGATGAAATTCACGCTTACGAGGACCGCTAGCCATTGTTGTTGAAACGCGCAAGACACGTGCGAGGAGTGGGTGCTCCGCTGCCATTCGCTTCAAGGGCCGCTCATTTCAGTACTGCGCCGACAACTGCTTCCAAGGGCCGCTCGAGACACGGGCCTCATGCACTGGCGCATTTGACGCCACTTGCAAGACAAACGCAAGCGCCATGAGGGACTTTAGTCCAGACGGCTCTAGTCCAGACCAAGGGTCCAGACAGATAAAGAGGGATCAGTGGCAAATGAAGTGCAATAAAGAAAAAAACGATCGGTGGCCGAGTGGGCTAGAGCCAACGTTACTAGAACTCTCAGTTGGGAAACTCACCGCTGAAACCTGGGGCGCTGGCGTCCACCGAGACCGAGCTAAATGCGACAACAGCGCCACTCTGTATCATTTGTGCTAACTGTAGTCGCCTTGAGCTTTTAGAAAGCATGTTTTTGCGTAAAAACCAACGAAAAAACTCTTTTTGTAGTAACGTTTATTGGAGATTAGTACAAAACGGCGGGCGCGTGTTGTTTTCTAAAATCTTTAGTTTGGAAGTTTTGCAGTACAATTAATATTGTTTTTATACAACCGTGCCTCAGCGGTGATATCAGGTAGCGCGTCCCGAGCTAGGCACATATTAACCGAGTAGTAAACCGCGGCGCGTCCGCCTGGGAGTCGGGGGCTGTACCTCGAAACCCTTTCCACAGTATCTGTTCTGGCCCCAAAATGGCCGATTACAATGAATATGGATGTCCCGTGCAGTTCCTCGACTGGCCGCTGCGGGAGAAGTGGCGGCGTTGTGATCGCCATTAGCTCGATTCTAGTGGACGGATCGGTGCCACTTTTTCAGAGCAGTCTCTATGGCAGTTTCCCAACTGAGTGGTTCTAGTAACGTTGGCTAGAGCACACCACCTCAAAGCATGTGGAGCGAAAGCTCGCGCTGTATAACCCAGGGATCCTGGGTTCAATCCCCACCCCTGCCCGTTTCAATCTGGATGAGCATCGTACCGGCGTGTGGTCGTGTATCACTACTGCATGATTTGCGTTAAAAACTTAACGCTGCCGGTTGTACTGCACTGGCTAAATTGCTCATCTACAGCTGGGTAGACAAGTCGCCCGCTGAAGCAGACTATGTTCTAGGATGTATAAACATACGACACCCCAAAATTGTTTCCAGACAGATAAGGTAGCATCGCTTCATTCCACCGTGACATAGTAAGATCACTATTCGCAACTTTCAGCGATGGTGGTACCACGGTGTGAGAGTCGCGCTCCGTAGCTCCTGGATGATCGGCTTCACAATAAAGGTGCTTGCCTACACCTTCCTGACGTGAAAAAATAACGTAAGGCTCCAGTGCTGCTCGCATAAAGCAAAACTAGAATTACTCAGGCGTTGCATACCCCGTCTCGTACTGATGTTCTAAGGCGATCATTCAGATGACAGCCATTTTGATAGACCCCGTCGCGCCCCCAATAGGTTGTGAAAGTTGCTATTCATAACAGACAATAGCTTAGTGAACTCCCGAGGTTATTTATGAAGACACTAAAGTTATTTATAGTTTTATTTGATTTTGCCTAAAAATGAGAAAGGTAAAGAGAGAAAAAAAAAACGTACGTTTCTACCTTTGGTAGAAACGTATTTTGTACCTATTTATGGCCCGTTTGGTTTTCTTAGTAATCTGCGAAACGTGAAGTGTTAAATTAACAAAAAAATGTTTCGGGCGCCAAGACGTTAACGTAAACATTCAATTTGCATCTCAGTGTAAGCACCTGTTTGTTGGTTAAGAAAATATATTGCAATTGTATAAAATATTAAAAATCATGCTTCTTTTTGTTTTTCATATTCACTAGCCACCAAAAGAGGTCGGCAGAGAATGAAAATATCTGAAATAATGTATTATAAAATAAATGTTGTTCGGAATAAGTATTTTAGCCTTCTTTGCAACTCATTCAACTATTATTTTTTTATTTCCAAATACATACATAGCAGTGTGTGCCTTCATGTGTGCTTTGCTTAGGGTGGAGACATTTGGCCACTTTGTCCCACGCTTCTTTTTCTCTTTCAGAAGCGTGTGAAAAAGCGTGTCCCGGCACGCGTTTGTGGCGCTGACTATAGACGATTGCAATCAGGGCCACTGGCCGCCGCCATGTCTCTGCTCGTGCGGACAAGCCCGTGCAATTTGAAGCTTGCCAAAGCTATGTTCACGCGCAAACTGCACGTGCTTGCACTCATGGGGCACCAGTCCGGGCGCCATGCTTGCAATTGTCTATAATATGGCGACATTTTGTTTTCGTCGATTCATTTGTTTTTTGCCCGTGAACGCGTCCTGTCGGCATCAGCCAAAGCGTGGCATCACCCAAAGCTAGGGTGTCTCAATGTCCTTCTGTTTAGAGTGATGCCACCCTTTGTATACTTCGTTTCAGCTTGGGTCGAGACGCAGCCGATGCTCCGAGCGCGAGCATGTGGCCCTGAGCAGTTCTTGCCCTGCACGAGCTAGCGTGCTTGGCAGGGACGCTGAAAGCCCGCAGCTCGGGCTTGTAGCATCGGCTGCGTCTGGACCCAAGCTGAAACGAAGTATTGGGGAGGAGATCAAATAGCCACGCCTCTGGTGGCACGCTTCAGCTGTGAAGACAACAAAGCGAATTTTCTTTTTTCTGATCAGCGATATCGATGGTGACGATTCGAATGGCCGCTCCTCGTGCAACCAAAGCACTGGTAACAGTGAAGCGCTCGTGTCCAGACCGTGCATGGCGAGGTTCCATTTACTTTGTTACTTTGTGTTATACTTCGTTTCAGCTTGGGTCCAGACGCAGCCGATGCTACAAGCGCGAGCTCCGGGCTTCCAGCGTCCCTGCCAAGCACGCGGCTCGTGCAGTACAGGTACTGTTCAGGGCCACACGCTCGTGCTTGTAGCATCGGCTGCGTCTGGACCCAAGCCTGAAACAGCTACAATAGCCACTACCAGGCTGTGGGGACAACAAGTTCGATAAAGCGCCCCCAATAGTTCGATCTCCTGCCCTATGAGTACCCGATGCCGACAGCACGCGCTCACGGGTAAAATACAAAGAAATCGACGAAAACAAAATGTCGCCATAGCACAGTCAGCGCTACAAACGCGTGCAGGGGCACGCTCTTTCACGCGCTTCTGAACAAAAACTGAAAATAAAAGTATGGGATGAAATGGCAAGACGTCTCCTCCTAAGCAAAGCGCACATGAAGGCACCCTACTAAAAGCAGAAGGACATTGAGGCACCCTACATATTAGGGTATCTCTGTTCAACCCTGCACGATCTTAGAGTGCTTACGAGCCACGCTTGTAGCGTATGCAAGCGTTTGACCACGCCCGCTAACATACACACACAAAAAAATAAAATCAACAAAAGTCTCGCCTTCAGAGCCTTACCAGGCCTCTCGCTAGGAGTCTGCTGATGACTAGTTACACTTTGCAGCACGTGCTGGCGTCTGCAGTTATATAACCGCTTGAAAGGAGAAGTCAATTTTTTCTATCTTATGTAGATTATTTACTTCCATTTAATTATAGAAAAGATATGAGCGCGTGCAGTGCATGCACTTATACTCTGTTTCACCTTATGATGTACCGCAGGAAAGGCTACAAGCGCGAGCTCCATGCTCTAGGGCACATTTCGGTGGCACAAGCTCTCGTGCGTTAAGAGCAGCTCCCAACGCTATGAGCTCGCGCTTCTAGCCTTGTCTGCGGTACAACATAAGGTGAAACGGAGTATAGTAATGTTTTTGAGAAAATCTTGTTTTTGGCCCGTGTATACTTCGTCTCACGTTAGTATGGACTATTGTTAGCCGCACGTGCTAAAAGCGCGAGATAGTTGCTTCGAATGAAGCCTCGGCGGCTGCACGAGCGCTTGTGCAGCGAGTGCTCCAGTCGAGGCAGTCAAGGCTAGCCGCTTGCGCTAGCACAGCATTCGCGGTTAGTCCATGCTAAGGTGAGACGAAGTATAGAAAATGTATGCATCGCGGGAAGATTGAACTCTGAAAATGGGACGCCAGCAATAGACCATTTGCTGTCTTACCCAAGCATCAAGGAGAATGCAGGGATTGGTGTTCCACGCGCCACACGCGCACGCCTTTCCTGTATAAAAGATTCGAAGTAAATAACCAAACGAAAGCATGGACGAACGCGCGTGCAAGATGCCATTTGTTTTAGGTATTTGCTTTAGAAAATTTACTACTGCTGAGGCCAGCACGTGCGGCGCGTGGAACACCAATCCCTGCATTCTCCTTGATGCTTGGGTAAGACAGCAAATGGTCTATTAGAATAGAGCGCGAAAATTTGAGAGCAGGACGTCAACTGGATCAAAAGGTAAATATGAGAGAAGAAATTTCTCTATCAGCGACGTCCACCTGAGCCTGATATGTCAAAACAAGAAATTACGATGTGGACACTTTTAGTATTTATTTAATTGAAAAAGAAGCTCTCAACAAAAAATAAAATAATCGTCTTTTGTTTTCTTTTGCTGCCAAGTTATTTCACATTTTCACTTATAAAGATGTCACATACGTCCACAACGTTAGTTCTATTTGTTTTGACAATGTTAGACTTAGGTAGACATCGGCTGATCCACTGCACAATGGTGGAACAACCGACATTGCATTGCGGAACGTTAGAATCTGAAACTTCGGGTGATAATCAAAAATGCTGCGAGCACAAGCGTGTTTGAACCTTTGGCTTGAGCTCCCGCTGCACGAGTACTGTTGAAGCTGACGTGCAATCAAACACAAATAGCTGACGCTTGTATCTATAATTGTGCAGGGATTTCACAGTTTGCAAAAGAGGTCAAATTTTCGAAAAGGTTCATTGAGCTTACCGGAAGCACTGTTCGTAGCTTGAGCGTTACACGGGACTCCGGTTTTATGTTTTGCACCCCCGTACACTGAAGGAATATTTGCTCCGGACGTCCACTTCCGCTACAAAATAAGATGCAATGAGCAGGTAAGGAGAAGCCCAAAGAATACTCGCAGTGGAAGAGGGAAAACGACATAAATGTTTTTTGTTTATTAATGCGAAATCATTAACTGTCTCACGGAGCGAGCTGACGTGATCAGTTTGAAGCGCGAAAACGGCTCCCGGTTTCCGGTTTCTTCGGTTCCATAGCGCGCGTTCAGTAGCAGCTCCCTCAGCTCCGAACGGAGTAACTCGAGTCGGAGTCCTCGGAGCGCCTACTGAACGGCCAAAAAAACCCCAAAAAAACAACACTGCTCCTTAGCGGCTTCTACGCAATTTCCGCTTCCTCCCCTGTGCCAGGCGGTCTCCGAATAAAATAGAAGCAGACGATGCCGAGCACGGTCGCTTTTGTTTGACGCCGGTATTGAAGAAGTCTTGACAAGGTCGTTAAAGAAAAAACGAGTGACTGTACACATCAGCGCTGCTGTTCGAAGCGATCGAACGCGATCAAACACGATCGAGCCCTTCGCACGGCGGTGCAAAGGCTGCTCCTGTTATAAAAACCGACAAAACGTCGTCAGCACACGCAAAATATGGAGCTCATCGAATCTCCGCCGCCGGTTTCGATACTTATATACGGCCATACGTTTGTTCTGCCCTTCGTTACGAACTTCCTACAAAAAATGTATTCGTATACACACGAAAAGTTCGGCCGCGCTCGGCGATCAAGGTTTTGTCGGCCGAAGCGAGCGTCAGCCAACGTACAGCCCGATTTAGTTTTGCAAACAAAACATCAAAACGGGATCATGCTCTGCGTAAGTGTCCAACCGTCTACCAAAGTTGCGTTCATAACCTGCCTTGGTCTGCTCAGCGTGGACAGGACTATCGTCGATATTCACCAAGTTTCCGTGAAACGGCGATCAAGACGCGGCGTGAAATGAACGTTTACGTTGTTTATTAGCATATTCAAATGAAATAAAATTCGGTCCAATGCATTTTCCGAAAAGAGCCTTACCTGGAAAAGAAAGTCGAACGCGTTATTTTTCTTACCTTGAGCACTTTTCATTATCAAAAGCGAGCAAACCACACACCCGCGACAGAACCGACGCAGCTTATCCGCTTATCCCGTCATTTTTTTTTCTCTTTTAGCGCCGGAACTTCGTCGGTGATCTGGAATTACGTCATGCTGCGCTCTTTTCACTCCTCATGCACCGTCTCCGGAGACGGTGCACGAGAGCCTGACTCCGAAAACTCAAAGTAAAGCGCGAGGCACATGGACGGCAGAATCGTCCGATCCGACGTCCGATCCGACAGTCCGAACGCCGCTCCGAATTGCCGCACGCGACAGTTTGAGACACACGCTTCCGACCTTGCATGCGACACGACGATCCGTTCGGCTCCGCCCAGGAGATCCAAGCTCTCCAGCGGAGGTCCGCGTTCATAGATCTCTGGTCCCAGATTGACGGTCTAGCTCGCACGTGCGAAGTTAGGAGCTCGTTCTCGCTAGCGCGTGCATTCTTTGCCGGGGCCATCTTTTTCGAATGAGTCAGCGGGATCCACGCGTCCGGCTTCCTGTCGCCCGTCCCGCCAGACCCAGTACGTCATCATGACGTTCGCGCTAGCTGTGCTGTCATTGGCTGGACGCATCCGACAATCCGTCCGCCGTGCGAAACTATCTGGCGCGTTGGACGCACGTCGGATCGCCGATCCGACGTCTGAAGCGACCAAATTTTTCGGATCAGGCAGTCGTACTGCCGGATCGGACGTCGGATCGGATGGATTTTTCGCGCATGTGTCTCGCGCTTAACGTGCAACGGAAGTCGGTTTTTGCCGTCTAGTGGAAGGAGCGCTGACTCCTTTGCTCCAGGGCCCTTTTGCTGGAAGCGCTAACCGCGGCTAAAGTTAGCCGCAGTACCTAGGAGAGGGATTTTGAAATCACGTGAGTCGCTCGGTAGGGATGCGGGGAAACATGGCGGTGCCCCGGTCAGTGAGCGCCGCTCACCTTGGAACTAATACGTCGTTGTAGCTGCAATATCGGGCGCGTTAGTCAGCAACGAATTGTGCAGGATGCTTTCGATTTGCATTACCTCACTTAAATCGCAAAGCATGAGCGATGACCTCGCCGCATTTTTTTGATAGCCTTTCGATTCTGGACATTCCTAAGCCTAAATGAACGCGATAATTGTCGGCATAGCAACGTTTTTGGAAAGCGGATTTCCTTGACTCAATCGGCCGGGTATTGAGAGCACACAAAAGCAGAGAGCGTCCCAATAGACCATTTGCTATATTACCCAAGCTATCAAGGAGAATGCGGGGATTGGTGTTCCACGCGCCACACGCGCACGCCTTCCCCGTATAAAAGATTCGAAGTAAATAACCAAAATGAAGCGTTGACGAACGCGCGTGCAAGGTGCCATTTCTTTAGGGTATTTGCTTTAGAAAACTTACTACCGCTCAGGCCAGCACGTGCGGCGCGTGGAACACCAATCCCTGCATTCTCCTTGATGCTTGGGCAATGCCTCCTGTACTAAGATGCCTGTCAGGTGGCTCGCTCTCCCCATTGACTCCGTAAGTGTGACGTCATGGGTCCAAACAAACCGTTGCTAGGGTCGTTGTTATGGACGAATACATGTGGCTAGGTTTCGCTGCGAAAAACCCGACCATTCCAAAGATCCAGGAGTAGGACTTAAACTTCCAAAAATCACAGATATAGAAAGCTTGAATGTCATATATGTTTCGACAGAAAGCAATACGT
>JAZHYW010012163.1:0-85687 GCA_037355805.1 Ixodes ricinus
AATAAAGATGCGACCCGCTGCGAGCAGCCGCTCCTTAGCGGGCCGCCAGCGGGTCACCGATCGCTAAAGCAACCTTGAGCCGTGACGTCACGGTCGTTCTCTTTTTTTTTCCCCGGTCCGGACGGGCTTGCCCGTTGCGCGGTCGAGCGGGTAAAGTGCGCTTCTTTGAGACGCTACCGCCGCTACTTCGGCTGGTGCTTGGCGTGTTTAGCCGTTGCTTTTATCTGTAGCCCGTGTAGCTTCGGTATAGCCTCTTGTTTATTTGCTTGTGAGGACTCCAAGGCTCGTTTTAGCGAGCAACTCGGTGCGCACTCGCGCGCATCGTGGTGTCAGACAGAAGCACTCTTCCTGCGAAGTTCGTCAGCACGTGGCAGTGGGTCATGTGCATATGGGTTAAGGCTCCAGCTATCGTCGTCTTCGATGTCTTCACTAAACGACGTGTCTGCTAGAAAAAAAAAAAAGAAGCCCGCTTAGTTTGGAAATTGGCACACGACCTTGATGCGGGGATTCAAAATCAAATGCTTTATTTATCCCATATAAAGAAAGGAGGCAGAGATAAAAAAGCAACATTTGTGGGTTGTCGATATACGTCCTGCATTAAATTAGTGAAAAGGATGATTCCAGCCGAACCACAGTGAAGACGTAAGGTAAAACATGCAGTCAACATAGCAATGAACTTCGCATTACTAAGTGGCATGTCCTACACAAAAGGTAAACATGATAAAAGTATCCAGATCAATAAAGCAGTCATTGTCAAATGCAGTGTTGAACATGGAGCATTCACGCTCCGTTGAATGGGGAATGGTGGGCATGTAGACTACAACCACTAACTAGCTCCAATCACAAGTTTTTTTTTGTGTGTTTCTTTTGTGACTTTTGAGTGCGGCAAGCCTTTTCTTTGATATTTTCACAAATTAGATCCACCACCTAGACGAACTTATGTGGTAAATTACAGTGTCGTAGCTTACAAACTCGCTTTTTACGCGCCTGAGGAAAAAAACACGAATAAACAAACGTATACAGCCCAGCACACGCGTGTTCGGACGCCGCGGCCCGCGCCGGAGAGCCCCAAAGCTTCGTGTGTGGGACTGACCCCCAGCGCGAAAGCGAGAAGCCTAGGTACGAGTACGGACAAGCGCACGCACGGCGAGGGCCCCCGAGTACTGTACGTCACTGGCAGCGCGGCGTATAGAGCAATGCCGCTCCATCCACGGAGCCCCGATGACAATTTAGGCCTAGAGACGAGTACGGACAAGCGCACGCACGGCGACGGCCGCCGGGTACAAAGTTAATCAACGCCTGCCGCGCGCGCGTTCCACCGCTCATACAAACAGCAACAAACAATCAGGGTATTTTGCCGCAGAAAGTTACTTCCGCCGTTTTAGCGAAATAAACGACTACGGTATTGATTTTGGCGTACGCCATAACCACTACCGTAGTCGAAGCGGAGGGGTAGTGAGATCGGCGTCCTACACCGGCACCGAACGAGTTCACTCGCCTGCCAGTCGCTAGCTTTTGGGTATACGCACTAACTATTGCTACATATGCTGGATATCTACCACGTATACAGAATTAAAACGAAAGCAGCTTACCTTTTATCTTTAAACGGCTAGCGCAACAGAGGTAGGTGCCGCTCGGACCGCGTACTCGTTGAACGAGAACGACGATGACGTCAAGTCCGCCTAGCGGCTGATTTCCAGTGTTGCCGGGGCCTCGAGCGGCTAGTTTCGGTTTTGTCGACCGCGCCCCAAACAAAACTTTGAGGCGTCGATATCTTTAAAACTACGCACAATACCGAGAAAAAAATTACACCTTGTAATTCAGGGACGCTGACTGCGCTAAAAACAGTCATAATCCCAAAATC
This sequence comes from Ixodes ricinus, assembly GCA_037355805.1. Taxonomy (NCBI): domain Eukaryota; kingdom Metazoa; phylum Arthropoda; class Arachnida; order Ixodida; family Ixodidae; genus Ixodes; species Ixodes ricinus. The sequence goes on from JAZHYW010012163.1 coordinate 1,865, forward strand.
GAAACTATGGACCGGAGTTGCCCTTTAAAAAGGAGTAGAAGTGTACCAGGAGCAAAAGCGCCTAATCCGAAACCAAAACTGAAACTACCTTGACCGGAACCGGAACCAAATTATGATTCATGTCGCCCGCTAGGAGCGCTAGTTGTCACCGGTCCATCTGGGCCGCTTTATTAGTTCTTTATTTATGAAACTCCTCCAGCGCCTGCTAAGACAGTATTGCAGGGGCAAACAATACTGAAAAAAAAATTTCCCAGCACAAACTATAGTTTTGTGTGTTTTGCGCGTTCCAGTACTTCATAGTCCTGACAAAAAACTAGTTTCTGCAACAGCTCAGTCCTGGTCCTGTACTCACGTATTTTGTGTTGATGATCTTTTCGGTGAGAAAGGTAATTAGGGCATAAAAGAGGATATGATCTAATAATACCAGTCGTTCTATATTAAATACTATTGTAATAATTTTAAACGCACTTTTTCCCGCCGAAGCTCTAGTGGAACACCAACATAACGATTGCTTCATATTGGTAACGCTGCGTAATGGCGGTGTTAGCTACAGCCCAGCACGAAGCGAGCAAGGCAACTTCGTATTTTTTCTCGGCCATCTGCATGATTCTTCTGGAGAGCAGGCTCCCGCACAGTGCAGGACATAATTCCACGATTGGGCGCACATGGAGTGAGGTTCGCGAGTCCTTTTATTTGTTGCATGGCGTGTTTCAGGTTTCGTTGAATAAAGCTCAGTGCTCGACCCGCTATCGCTGTAACATCTCAATCGTGCGCACTCCACGTGCAGTCGAATGACAAGGTGATTCCAAGATGATTCCTTATATTCTCATTCGCTACCAGCTCATTGTTCAGATGGCACTTGATTTGCATTATTTTATTCATACAAGTGAAACTGACATGAGCACTTTTTTTTACGTTAAGTTGCATTCTACTCATCGCAACCAGAGATAAATTTCATCTAGATTGCGCCTGCCAGCCGCACCAGAGCCACTCCTCATTTTTATACATTTGTAAACGGCGCGATCATTGGCAAACAATCTTAATTGGGATATGAATATCATTGGGATAGGAACTTCAATATGAATATCATTGATAAACATCAGGAACAATAATGGCCCTAAAACCGACCCTTGTGGTACGCCAGTGGTAATTTCAACAAAATGTGACATTTTGCAATTTAAACGGCACATTGACCACGCGAGCCAACACCCTCTAGAAACTAAGGCCCGTTCACCTTCCCTCTCCCACGGCGCTGACGTCACGTACCCCGATCTAGCCTCGGCGCTGGGGAGCTGCTACGCCGTCCGCATCTCTTCCCGCGTGAGCTTCGTTTGGCGTGCCGGGTTTCGTTTGCGTTTCGGAACCTCGATGGGTTGCTGTTGTGTCCCAAATTGTCGAGGAAATTATAAGAACGGGCCCAAGGTTCGTACATTTTCCTTCCCAAAAGATCCGGCTCGGAGAGCGCAGTGGAAGAGAGCCGTCCGTCGAGATGACGTCGACTTGGACACGCTACGGGATCCGCAGGTACGCGATTTCCTTATTCATTCAATACATCTATAATTAATTTTGATTCAGATACTGACGTAGGCTGCAGGGAAACAGCTTTGCTTGATTAGCGTTGCTGACTTAAGGTAGAAATACGTAAGGGAGTTCTCGAGCGCGGTCCGGTCGTAATTAAAATGAACCGTTTAAATCAGCCGATAAGGTGAGCGCAATGAAACTCTTCATCTATTTATCATACTCAAATTTCGTGAGCGTCTGTTTCCAGAAACAAAAAGAAAAGAAAAAGCTACATCTCGAAGAACTGTACTGTCTGTCTTCGTCCCTACATGTTTTATTCTTTTGTGTTTCTCAAAACATCTCTATGCACGGGGAAAACAAACGATGACAAATTTTGCTTGATGCTGCTACTCACAGATGGCACCACGACATTTGAAAAGGTTATCCACTACCGTTTCAGATGTACCTGATCACACGACAACCGTAGTTCCATGCGTATATCCTCGTCAGGCGTCGTGGAGCCATTTGTGAATGGCAGCATCAAGCAGACTGTATGCTCACGTATGTTCTCCCCATGCATATTGAGATTGCGTTTTTTCTTCCTTGTTTTAAGTTGCTGCGAACCCACACTCACGAAATTTGAGTATGATAAATGCACCACTTAGAGACATCTTTTTGAAGAGTTTCGTCGCGCTCACTTTATGGACTGATTTAACGGTTTACTTGACAACCGAACCGCGCTCGAGAACTGATTTGAAATTAGCAAAGGAGTGGAAAGGAGACAGCCTACTGTCATTCGGCCGTTTCTTTTCGTGTGTGTTGTATTGCATGCTGAGAATAGAGCTACCTTAATGTTACTAGAAATAAGAAGATGGGAATTCCGCAGGTATGCGAGCTCCACTTCAAAGCCGAGTACCTCCGGACAACGACAACATGTACTGACGCAAGTGGAAAGACCATTGAGTTTCCAATGGGCCTCACGAGGCTCACTTCAGACGCAGTGCCGACGATCATGCCGAACTGCCCCACATACCTCTCCGATGTAACAGAACTGCGAGAGAGCCCGGAAACGAAGCGAAGAAGGCAAGAAAGTGCTTGTGTAGAAGAAGCCATCAGGCGTTCTGTGGAGACCCATGCAGAAGAAGAAAGCGCCAACCAGGTGACTACGCTGCAGCAAATTGCATCCCAACTGCATCGTTTGGAGCTGGAGCCATTCTGGACGGTTGTGCACACGGAAAGCAGTCTTATGTGCATACACATAGAAGATTGCCAGACTCCGCAAATTGAACGCTCCGTTGTTGTGTCCCAGGACCTCTCTTGTCGTGCTTACTGGAAAGGTTCACAGTTGCACCCTCAAGCCAACCTAGTCACAAATCCGGAAAGCATCGAAGACATGCGTACCCTCCACACACTGCTCGAGAGCATGAGATCTATCAAGACTACACCACAGGATGAAAAAGAGCACAGAACTACGGCAACCATGATGCTGATGCTGTCTCTCCTAGAGGACCTTATCAGTGATGATCTACTCCCTGGGGAAAAACTTGAAGTGCTTAGGTTCATTCAAGAGCAACTTCAGCTACTCATGCAAGAAAAGAGGGCATTTCGGTACTCAGCAGAGCTTGTAGTTTTTGCAAGTCTTGTGTATACGATTTCCCCACACGCATATGCGTTCATCAGGCGTTCTGGAAAAGCAATCCTTCCGCATCCGTCCACGATAATGCGTGTGTGCCGTTCGCTCGACGTCAGCCCAGCAAATGAACAAAACGAAGATGGGTTCCTGAGCTACATAAAAAGACGGGTGAGGTTAATGAAACCGCATGAGCGTAGGGTGACCCTCATGATTGACGAAGTACACATCCAACAATCTTTTGAATACAAAGGAGGGGAATTAACTGGCACCGCCTCAAATTCCACAGAAGCAGCAAAAACTGCCCATGTATTCATGACGCAGTCACTTCTGTCGCCTCACAAGGACGTCGCTCACATACTTCCAGTCGCAAGAATTGATGCTGAACAGCTCCACAAAATTTTGAAAGAAGTCATCATGAAGCTTGAGGAAGCTGGACTCACTGTTGTGGCAGTCATAAGTGACAACAATGCTATTAACAGGAAAGTGATGAGTCTTTTTTCGTCCAAGGGAAAGCTTGACATCTGCTACGCACATCCAGTTGACTCCAGGCGACCCTTGTGTTTTGTTGTAGATCCGGTTCACTTGTTGAAGTGTGTGCGCAATAATTGGTTAAACCAAAGAAACCTAGAGAAGTGCATGTTCTACCCAGCAATAAACCCTGCCAGCACTACCAAAGTCAACGGTGCATCGTTAACTACACTGAAGAAGTTGCACGAGCATGAGCAGTACAAACTTGTAAAGTTCGGTCATGGTCTCACATTTAAAGCTCTGAATCCTTCAAACCTCGAGAGGCAAAATGTGAAACTTGCACTCAAGGTGTTTAACAGCTTTGTCGCTGAGGCAATGAGAACGCGTGGCAAGACATTGAATCTGCCATATGCAGAGGGAACTGCCGATTACATTGAGATCATTGTGAAGTGGTGGTCTATTGTAAATGTCAAAACTCCAACGAAAGGTCGTCGATTAAAAGATGCTTTCCAAGAGCCCATTACGTCCATGGATGGTGTGCAGCTTGGCTTCCTGAGCACGTTCGTGGATTGGCTTGACACGTGGCGAAACCTGGGGACTAGCACAGGCCTGCTAACGTCGGACACCCACACAGCACTACGACTGACTTCGTACGCCCTGATCGAGCTGTCCCGATACTGCCTTGAGGAGCTGGGTTTTGAGTACGTCCTGTTGGGGAAATTTCAGACGGACTGTCTCGAAGAGCGATTCGGAAGGTACAGGCAGTTGTCAGGGTCGCAGTACCATGTGTCAATCACACAAGTATTCGAGTCAGAAAAAAATTCGGTTACAAGATTCTCTTAGCTTTCCAAGCATGGCAGAAGCACACAAAGAGATTACACCACCCAATGAAGAGGAACTGCTGCAGCAGTACACTGTCAGTGTCACCGTCAATGACATAACACTGAAGGAGCCTGAAATGCCAGCCATTGCCTATGTGGCTGGATTTTGTGCACATGCTGCTCTCAAAAAGTTAACTTGTGATGCATGTGCGGAAAACCTTACCGTGCAGACAAGAGAGATGCAAGCTGAGAGAGACGTGCTGATCGAGAACCTCTCGAGAGGTAGTCTTAAGTTTCCTCGGCCATGCGTACTGAATGCAGTATTGCACACGCAGATTGTGCTGGAAAAGCTCACTTGCAGCAGCATAAATAGGAGCAGATTTCTTGGAGCTGGAAACCAACGTGGGATCCTGTTGGGGCTAGTGAAGTGCCATTTGTCAAGTGCGGAAGATGAAGACTTTGATATGTGCCGTAACGGGCATCACCCAGAGACAGTGCTGTCCTATGTACTCTGTGCTGCTGCCAATACTTTGCTAAAAAACTATGTGCAGCAACAAAATGACCACCTTCGTACAGAAAAGGGTAAAGAGAAGGCACGAAAACTACAAACCTTAAAATGAAATGGACGTGGTTGCAGCAGTGTACAAAATCGGGTTCCTGGAACATTACTTACTATTACTCAGTTTGATGTACAGATGCAGCGATGTGATAAAAATGTTTATTGTTCACTGTTGTGCAAGTCGACAACCCAAGAATGAAGTATTCTTAAAAAGTTCACAGCATACATTGCTCTGATTTATGACAAAAACACATACAAATTGGTACATGTGCTTTCTTTACTTATCAACTCGAAAAAATAAAAATGACAGCCAATGGCTCCCTTGTATAATTTTATAACCTAATTAAAGAAAAACACAAGTACCAATTTGTTCAGAAATATTTTGAACAAATGGCAAAGCTCTGCAATTTGATTACATACATATTGCCACATACCAACCATATCCTTCACTTCTCTAGAGTTTTACCAATTCCTAGCTTTTCTTCAAAACGGCAAGTTTAGATTTAAGCGCCATCCGTATTAAAAGTTCATTTCCCAACAATGCTTTCTGACACTCAATAGGCTTCCTCAATCGCTATGAGATTAATTAAATTCTGGTGTCAGATTAGGTGTTTGAGGTAGTATACTGTAAACCAGCTGTTTTGTTAGATAAATGCCTAAAGGAAATGCCACAACCGGTACACCACCGTAAAACATACAACTGGGTGCTCAGATAGGAATATATGACCGGTAAAACCAACGAAGACAACGTAAAGGACATTCCACAATTAGTACATCAACGGAAGACATACAACAGAATACCCAGAATAAGAATATTTTACCGCCAAACAAAGAAAACAATGCACGTTATGCCGACCGCTTTGCGTCAGTTTGACTATTAAAACAGGAACGCCTACGCATGAAGGATCAACGCGAACGCTTGCAGCGTTGAGCATTATACCGAACGTTTATCTATAATCGTTTCTGGACTCAAACCAACTTTCAATATTACAGTATAACCATAGAAATAAATCGGGCTTCAGCACTTTCGATAACAGAGCACAAACGGTACCGAAACTAGCAAGGCGTTTTTCGTGTTCCCATATTTTCGCACCATTCCTCGCCAAGTTTCCGAATTCTAAACTTGGCTGGACTAATACATCTCAAACGTGACAAAAGAAAACTTCCCAAAGGATATAACGCCCCACCTTAGTAATGATATCCTTTTGGAGAAATTGCATCGAAACCTGAGCTCCAAAGAACTGCGTTGACTCTCGCTGCTCTCGCACACGCAGATCACAGATCGCGAAGCACGTAGACGTTAACGAAAGCACACGAGCACACACGCGCACACACATACACCGGATATATTTCTTGCTCCTTCCTAGTTCACTTCTTTCGAGGAAAACGTTGTGGAACGCAAGCGAAAAAACCAAACACCCACCGGAGAGGCGTAACGAGGCTTAGCCGTAGCCAGCGTAACCGCTTCGTTTCACCTTTCTGTTCTTCTTTTCGCCGATATCGCGCCGAGACTCGAGCTCTGAAGAACGAAGTTCACGGACATATACAGAGAGAAAGTTGGAGCACCGTTGCATTTCTCGTTACGGACGAACAATGATCCCAGTGGCAGATAGCACGTCAAACCCAACAGCAGAACCGCGCATGACTGATATGGCGACGGAACTGACGGTGGATCAGGGTGCGTGACGTCAGGCAGGAAGTGAGAGGGCCTTGAGTTTCTAGAGGTGATGCGCGAGCGCAAATAAGACTGTATAAATTTTTGAACGGTAGTGTCTATTTTTAGACTTTCTGATTTCTAGGTATAAGCGAATGCGATACAGTGCCAAGCGCTTTTCTGTAGTCAAGAAATACGCAATCAACCTGTTCCCCCTATCGAACAAAATCGTGATAAAGCTTGGTCAGCTGTGCAGTGCACGAATAGCCCTTTCTAAACACGTGTTGAGATTCAGAAAAAATTGTTAAGACTTAGATGCTGCATTATCTGGCTATATAAGATCTACTCAAGCAATTTGCAACAAATAGATGTTAAAGAAATTAGTCTGTAGTTTGTAACATTCTTCTTGGGTCTCTTTTTGTGCGCTGGGATCATATAACCTAATTTACAGTCGTCTGGTAATGCCCCCTCAATCAATGATTTAATAAATATTATAAAAAGATAGGGGCAACTTCATCTGCACAGCGCCTTAGTACTCAGGACGATATCTGATCGGGACCCATAGCTCTAATTTCGTTTAAGCTTTTAAGAGCTTTAAGACACTTTTAACACCAACCCCAACAGGAGGCATTATAATCGTAGTTCACTAGAAGTGTCGCGGGAGTTGCATCACTGGTGCAAAAGCACCGACTGAAAATACAGTTAAAAACAAGGGCTTTTTGAGGAGTCATCAGTGATCAGCATGTTATTTATCAATATGTCAGGTATCCCAAGCTGATCACTTCCACAGCGCTTCATGGAACCTCCAGAACTGCTTATTGTTGGATTTCATACCATATTCGAGCCACTGCAGATAATCACTTTTTATTTATTTACGGTTACTTTATGCGAGGGTGCTCCATAAAGTTCGTATTATCGGCTCAAAAATTAAATAAAACGGAACAATAATGTCATCAACATGAGCTCGCGTCCTTCTCGTTTCCGCACAGCATAAACATCGCATGCTATAGTAGCTCGGAACGCCACCAGGGATTAAACATAAATGGCACCACCCGTCGGTGCCAAGCCTCACGCAGTGATCCGTTGTTTTCGTTTGAAGGAAGCAGCGCAAACAATATTCATTCCAATCGGGAGTGCGTGTTCGGTGACAACGCCCCAGTTTATGACACTTGGTTAAATGGCGCAGACGCTTCCAGTGGGGCCATATAAGAGGAAAGCATTTCAAGGATGACGACCAAGTGATGTGCTTAATGAGCGATATCCTGAACACTCACGACGAGGAGTTCGAGTAACGACCGGCTTGCGGTCCGTCCAGCGTGGAAAGTATGTCTTGGTGGAACCAGGAAAGTCTTAACTCCTACTCGAGTTTCATTGCTGAACCTCTATTGCCTTCGGGACATACATGAACTTATAAACGCCCTCGTACTTCCAGTGTTAGTTCTTAAGCTTAGCAGGGTTTGACTTGATTTTCAGTTTTCTACCACGCGTATGCACCTTTGTTGTTTTTCAAGCGTAGCACAGCTCCAGTTATTCATGGTTTTTCGTTTTTTTTAGTTCAGTTGAGTCAATACTCGAATGTAATTTTCTGGGCCGGATTACTCTCTGCATAAACAGCACCCACGCATGATGAACACCTATCTCCTTAGTGACAAATAAAAAAATAAGTAAGTATTACAAAGCTCCGAGCTGATACTCTTCCAATTTGCCCTTTTGTAAAAAAATATTTTTTATTAGTACTCATCTTTGTGCGTGTCTTTTTAAATCAAGCGTCGCGATTACAGCAAAATAATTGCTTATACCTGGTAAGACATCGACACGTTTAACGATGTCAGGATGATTGTACAGAAACACGTCAAGTATGTCCGATCCACGCGTTGGTAGAAGAGACATGTCGTGCGAAGTTGATGCTGGATGTTAGACAAGTCTCCCATCGATACAGACTAACTTCCGGTTGTCCAAACATACAAACAAGGCAATTACTTTAGTTGAGCAATGTTCAGCGGTATTTGCAAAAGCGCGAAGCGTGGATTTTAGCAAGGGTCTCTCCTCAACACAGCCAACGAGAGCCGCCATGTTGAAAATAACAAAGAAAACGTTATGAGACGGCCAATGCTTTCTCAAGAATACTTCCGGCCATTTAGTTTTAGGATATAGAAGTCAGCGGCATAAAGCGTTTGCAATTGTTGTAAAAAATATTTTTTGCGGAATTACAATATGATTTGCACAGACTTTCTGCTCGCAACGTCTCCGAATTTCCGCAAGAACGCCTTGGCCACCTACGTCATCAAAAAATTAAGCGAGCATCCGCGATATCCCTCCCCCCCCTTTCCTTTTCATGTTTAGGAGAAAATGACGCGGATCTTCAACTCGGCTGTTTCGGCACGCCGAAACATGTTTCTATCGCGTATAAAGTTTTTACGGTTATATCACCCGCCTTAAAGCTTTTGAGAACGTAAAATCGTGTCGATGTTGGGCTGGTCAGGGCTCTTTGGGCCAATGTATGCAGAATAACAACTTGAGATTCGCTAAGAAAGCATGGGTTGTCGATCGGTTAGAACTTGAAAGAGCAGACGGTCAGAATTTATAATTGATGTCCGTTCGCCGCGGCTACCGGTTTCCAGCGAGTGACCACCTTTTCTCGATTTCGATAGCAGACGACTTGAGGGTGGTTTTCTTTAGATTTTATATTTATGTGCGAATAACGCTTCGAGGCGAAAAACTCCGTTCTTCAGATTACTTCAGCAGGCGAACCATATAATAACGATCCCTTCACTACAGCAAAACAACTGGTTCGAACGGAGCCTTCGTGTATTCCATTATTGAATATGATCGTGGCCGAAGACATCACCTAAGAATTAAAGTATTCAACTTCAAAGGTGCGAAAACGAATGAAATGCAACTATGATTGCTTGTTTTGCTCACTACCACCGCCAGGGGAATATTCACGGCTTACGGTTGGTCACTCCCGCTGGCTCTGTGGAGGCCACCGGTCGCTTCTCCTAAAGACCAAACTCTAGAAAATAAGTCTCTGATGTTCCCCGTTTTGGAATGTTTCCCCAGGTAGCACGCCGGGAAAACGCCTTACTTGGCAAAGTTGTGTGGCAACCGTAAGGGCCTAACTGGGGTCTAGTTAGGATTTGCTCCCTGGCGCTTGTTAGTTCCGGAGTACTTTGCCTAACTGTAGCCCTAACTGGGCGATCGTTAGGCATGCCATAGTCTGAGTTTTACTCCGGTCCTCCACAGGAGTGCCAAAGCGAGTGCCATACTCGAGCCATAACTGCCAAAGCAAATACTAATCTGGGGATTCGGGGGTAACAAAGTTTGGCTTTTCTCTAGTTAGCCACTGGAGTGCCAAATATGTGCGAAAGGTGCAAAAATAGCCCAGACAGCATGCCGAAGTTTGGATTACCTCTGGTGTGCCACAGGAGTGATCTTTCACACGCTCCACAACAAAATTCAATGAAATAGGTGTTCGAAACACGTTGGCCAGATGTCATCATCTCGGTTGCCAAGCAGCACGACGATACTTGGCCAGTGGCGTGCCAGCGCCGGTCTAAAATCAGTTCCAAAATCGGCCTAATGCCCAATTTCACACCACAATTCGATATTCGACCGGTACTGGCGTCCCGTCGCTTCGCCACAATATTGTGCGATTGCTCTACGGCTCAGAGTTTCGCCCGGATATCGGCGCGATATTGTGCGGCTATTGAACGGATCGACCCAGGGATTCACCGGGCGCTGCATATGCGTTTGCTCTGTATCGCCCGACGTCCTGTGAGTCAAAGCTATGTATCTGCCGTTGCGTATCAATCGCACACATGGACAAACAAAATTGTTTCGATCGCCCCCAGAAGTTTGTTATGCAGCTATCATTACGCACATCTTATTCTCGACACATTTGCAAATAGTAATAGTCATCTGTAAAAATGAAATGAAATTGTTAGATAGAATTAAAACTGTTTCCATGCATGCCAAGCAAAAACATAAATCAAACACGAAGGACCATGAGATTGAGATGGAAGCAGGACTACTATCAGAAGCATGCTTTCATTGAACTTATAACTAAAAAGCCATTTCATGTAATCCGGGATAGATGCATAACCCGAATCGGGCAGCACAAAGCAACACAAACACAATGTCGAGAATGAAAAAGGGTCCCCCACATGCAACGGAAATCCCGCTGTAGCCGAAAAATGATTATTTTTGGTTTGTTTTATCGAAGCCACATCTATCAAGCACAGCACAATAATTCCATTGACTCAGACGAAGAAAACGGCCATTACCGAAAAGTTGCTATGAACGTATTCCGGCCGTTTTCGACGAAGAACCACGGCCCCCGACAGCAACGCACGAAAGCAGCATTAGATTTTGAAACGCAGATTTCGAAAGGGGACCCAGGGGGCCGCTTTTCACCTCACTTAACGAACGACGAAGACTACGGCCCCCGTGAAGCCATCAGCGCGTTCTTGTCCTATGAGCTTTACGTAGTGAGGTCACGGTGTTTCGCTCTACCCCTCTGATTTGCTTGGATCGGCCGTCGCGCTCCCTCACAGCCACACGAAGACACAAAGACATGTGAGGAGGCAACAAAAGCGAGGTCGAAGGGAAATGGACAATGCAGCTAAGCTCACTCTGCATTTTTGTGTCTTTCTCGGGCTAAACCAAAGCAAATGCTGCTTTGCTTTTTTTTTTTTTTAACGTCGGTTTTGAGTCAAACGGCAGTCACGTGCGAAAAACAGCGGCGGGTGCGGTATCTCAGGGATGGCGTCGGCGCGACCAATCCGAAACTTGACCGACATCGCCTGGATCAAAATGGTATCGGCACAATCTTTCCGATTTGAGACCAATATCGACGTAATACCGTGCGCTGCCTGGGTTGATGTCATATGCTTCAAATAAACAGTAACAAAGCATCCCCGCCGCCGCCGCCACCGTCACTGGCACATCCAGGATTTAATTGCAGTTCCCCCGAGTGTGAAGCAGGCGCAGTGCCACAAAGCCACGGCCGCTTTTGCTTTTTGCTTATCATTTCGCTTTGGCAGTGGTCAATCGCATTGCAAGAGACGCACAGAGCAACACTCGCTTTCGCAAAATGTCGCCTAATAATGGCATTCGCCGAGGAGACCTGCGCACATTAGCCCCGCGCCGCGCTCACTTCGTAGGCAGCAGTTGCCGAAACGTGGAACCTCTCTCGCGGCACCTCGGTTAAAGCGCGTGTAATTCTCCGACCGGACATTAGCCTGCGTACCTACGCCCCAGTAATGCTATCAGGCGCCATCTGCGTTTGCAAAAAGCAATGTTGATTTCTCCAGTCGTGGCAAAACATTCTGTCCCACCTTTGGGCTTGAAGAAATCAAGGCACCAAACAATAAAACAAAAAGTTGCAGGCAAAATTAAACTACATTTTTTTTTTTCAGTAAGTTGCAGACCACCCGCGCAATACCAACAGCTCTTCTGTCATCTATCTCCAAACGTAAATAAACTAGCATCAACGGGACCCGCCTTGATTACCTAAATCTGACATTTGATAGAGAATTGAGGCCCAAAATGCCAGATGCTAATCGGACTACCAGACAATGACGCCTATCTCTGGCACTTTTGGCGATATGGGACCAGAGACGCCACATGAACACGGAGCTTCCACGGAAGAAGTCGAACTCTTGCACTTGTTAAGGGATTTAGGCCCAGAAATTCCAGATGACTGTCTAACTATAAGAAAATGAAGCTCTAACTTTGGCACTCGTTTGGCGACTTTGGCCCAAAGCTGCCAGATCCTGATGCAGAACTATCAGGAAGGAAAGCCTAACTTAGCGATTGTTTGGCAATTTGAGCCCCAAGATGCCAGAGGAAAGCCGAATTATCAGGAGTAAAACCTAACTCAGGCACTTGTTTGGCGATTTTGGCGCAGTGAGGCCAAATGAGAGCCGGAGTACCCAGGCAGTGAGTCTAATCTGGCACTTGTTGGCAAATTAGGACAAGTCCGACTCTTGCTAAAGAATGTCAGATTTTGCTACTTTGGCTTCTTCTGCATCTCAATGCTTCTGAAGGTGAAGGTTTCCAGCTGAACGTAGATGGAAAACGAAGGAGAGGAGACAAAAGGGACACACTGCTGGACTGTCAACCATTTACTGAAAATATTCTTTCTCATCGACACGCACACTCCAGGCAATCACACCTCAACGCACCCAAATTCCCAGACATATGCCAAAGTTTGGCCCAGAGCTCTGTGCTACCTGGGGATCGTTCGCGGAATTAGGGCGCCGCAGTTGCCGCGGTGCCTGAAATGGCGGCTTTGCAATTGCATCTACCTCGACGCTGCATCATATTGTGCGTTGCCTTTGCCATGATAGTTGTGGAAAGGGACGATTTTTTTTCTCTACCACATTATATGTTTTTTCTTTTGTGCCAGAGTCTCGGGTTGATATCACTCTCATAAACTTACAAAGCTCGCCTGCATTCTATACTCCATTTCAATTTACAACTGACGCCGTAAGTGATGACGTCACACTATGGCCCTGTACTCAAAATAAACCGTTGCTAGGGCAGTTGGTATGGACAAATGCATAGGGGCTCAAAGCAAAATTGAAATCTGTCTGACAAAAAAAAATAATTGTTTTAAGCATCGTGTCTTCTCAGTATCCAATACTTAAGATTTTTTATCGTCTCAGTGTCATATATTGATAACAAAAACAAGTAATAAAGTTTTACAACCCATTTCTTTTTAGTTAGATGACAACACGAAGGCTTCGCGAGTCAAGTGGCCCTTTCTGATGAAGCACGCGACTACGTTGAATTAAGCCGGTGACGAGCGACGAAACTTCGATTTTCGAGGTCAAATTTTTGTTGAATTTTGGACGCGAAGAGTGCCGCGTGCACGGTGAAGCTAGGACCACCACGTGAATTGTATAAACGTTGAAGTGAAGGCCTGCAAGCATTTTTAAGAAGTTATGACCTAAAAGAAGTTGGTCATGTGCACATTTCTGTGATGAAATGAACTGTCCGTAAGAGATATAAACTTACTTTGATGTTCTTACCCAGTTCTTTTGCTATTTTGGACCTTGCAGAAAATGGAAGAATTACATTTTTTCTCTTCTCTGATGGTCACAATCAGGTGTGTAACACACTAGGTCTCGAACCGATCATGTTAGCCAAAATATTGTATCCTTTATTCAAATGCACGTCAACTGCAAAGTCGAAAATAGAACCTGAACTTGCTTTGATATCATATGCTCAACAGAGGCTTCTCTCGCAAAGTTTTTAGGAGATCTACATAGGCATGATGATTTTTGTCAGGCAGTATCCTGTATGGCACGCAAATACAATTTATTTTTGTAAACTCGATGAGTTCCTTAGGACCTACCATGTTCCGAATGAATACAAGATCAAACACGTATCATTATGCAAACGATCCAAACTCTTGCTGACGACATACTTCATTCTCTTCGGTCATTTCCAGGTCATTCCACACCCGTTCGTCGCCTCCTGCGGGCACCCCGAGACGTCTCGACGACCGGGAGTTTCCGTCGTAAATATTTCGGAAGCAACCGATTCTTGGCAAACCTCTGTCGTGGTAAGTGTGAGATCGAGGCTTCATGTATCTACTCTTTATACGTTCAAAACCCACGTCCCATTTTTGACCGATGGTTCTTTCGGAGCAAATTCCAATCCCACGTACGCGTCCTTAACATCCTCTAGCCACGGTTTGTTTGGAGCAGTGACGTCACACTTACAGGGTCGATAAACGGCACCTTCAAGATGATCCTCCAGCTAAAGCTCCAAGCGCGAGCTAGCCCGCGCTCGTGGTTTTGAGACATTTCTATACTCTGTTTCATACTTAGTGTGCAACGCTGTCAAAGCTACTGGCGCGAGCATGGGCTTGATCTCGTTGATCATTTGCACGCGTTCTCGCGCAAACAAACCATAGATGAAGCCACGCGCTCGCGCCAGTAGCTTTGACAGCGTTTGCACACTAAGTATGCAACAGAGTGTAGTGCGAGCGCTCGTTCTGCGGAAGAACGCTTCATTGCAGCGACCTCATGCTCTTGTGATTGTGGCATTAGTTGTAGTATGAGCCTAAGTGTGAACGGAGCATAGAAAGTGAGTGAACCCTATTCCGCGTGAGCGTCACTTGAGCTTGCCGGGGGAAGCAGCGACGCACGGGACACGCAGTCAATTGTTCACAGCGCTGGCTGGAATGGCTCCCCTGCTGCGGTCCCGCGTAAGGTAAAACAGAGTAGCACTAGAGCTTCCAGAAAGACCTCTGGCCCGTTCTTTTGGTGTCCGGGACTTTAGCATAGCCACATAGACAACACAACCTCTACGCCATGCCTTCAATCTCCTCACATGGAGCCGTGACGCCTCGGCCGTCAGAGCCGTCCAAGGTTCGGCCCCGCGCACGTGGACCGGGCTCTCGCCGACCACTCGACGTCCGCTGACACGCCAGCGTTCGTGATAAAGTTGGTGACGGCTGCCAGCGGCGCCGGAAGCGAGTGACAAGTGGCCATTCAGAGGCGCGGCGACACGGCCGTCCGCCTTGCCCGTTGCCCAAGCTGCCATGGCTCGAGAGAGCGGGACCCTGCGAGGGACGCAAAATAGAACACTTATTTCCTCAGCGCTCATCGCGGGCCAGACCCGCTGGGACTCGGTTAGATAGGTTGGGGTCACGCACCAATTAAAGCGAGAATGGGGCTCGGAAGGAAATGGCGAGTTTCGAAAAGCTAGGATTGACTGGAGAGAAAGAAAGAAAATATTGCGTAGAGAGCTTCAATGTTGCTAGGCTTGCGGCCCTCCCAGAGGGGGTGTCGCTTGTTAGCGGAGCCTCCATCTTGCCCCCTCCCCCTTTCTCACATGCAGCCGTTTATGAGTTGTTGTCACAGTTATAGAGCATTGCCACGTATAAGTGATGCTAGAAACCTTTTAAAACGAGTAAAGTCATCCGCCCGTGAAGTATGCGCTTGGTTTCGGCGCCGCGTCTAGTGATAATGCGATAACAAACAAATGACTGCATTTGCGGCGTTTCATTGATTTACCCAGTTGAAAAAGCCTCTACTGGAAATAAATGTTCACGACCTGAACGAGCCCTTTCTAAATTGACGTTTTGACGGGCACATGCCGGTCCACCAATCTCGATTATACGAGGTCAACACATCGTGGGAGGCAAAATAGTGGAAGCGGCCGAATATGCGACACTTGCCCTCCCAAAGTATGTCACTACTCTAGCAAGGTGCAGCCAGCAAGCAGCCTTGAATCACACAAACTTGGTGTTTAATAGACCACATGAAAAGAAGACGGCGCCGCTCCTCGAAGATTGGATATGGTGTGCTAGAGGGGAAGTGTGGCGATCTCTCGCTTTTCCTGGCGGATAAGATTAGTCCCACGATTTATGACTCATGAGACACAATCATCATGACCTCATCTGTAAGCTGGCAGCAGCGCCACGACGCAAAAACCAGTTAAATCTACGGAAATCGGCTTCTAAAACAAGCCGGAGATGAACATAACAAACGTATTAGTTATCGTGTTCCCCCTTACGGCTAAACAATACAGAGGGGAATAATATAGTGACTCTGCCAGTTTTTCTTACCACCATCTTCTCCTTCAGTCCTGGACTGCAAGGTTGCGCCGCTTCACGCCCAGAGATTTATGCTGCGCCCGCAGTCTTCAATCGCAGGAGGGCTCTCGGTCGCACGATCGTCACTGCTCATCGTCTAGATCACCGTATCAAAACTCCGAACACCCTGCACCATAGCGGTTCAGCGAAGATCGCAAAACATGCAATTTTATAAACAGCTTCGTGTGGGTGAAATTAAGTATCGGATATATTATGCGCCTATCAGCTCAGCCGGAGTATATTGAGTCTACCATAAAGTGACTTAGTCATTTTTTTAATTTATTTTATTTTAAACGACGCTGCACCGGGTTAGAATGGATTACAGGACTATTTTACATTATTCTTACATGCTTATGAACTGACAACAAAAAGAGCCACCAGGCTGGTAAGGTATGCGTTAGAATCTATGCTGTCTAGATTGTCCCCGGGCTGGCTGTGAATACTGTGAACTCTCTCGTCGCACGATCGTTGTTTGTGGAAGTGATTGGTGACGACAAAGTAACGTTTCACAACTTTGGTAAGGAGTTATTTGAGGCAAAAGTCTTCGCTTCGGAATCGAGGCGAAGTTTGAACTTTGTGATATTGGGGAGCCGTGCACGTGTACGTGGCTTTAGGGCTCTGCATCTTCCGCCACTCAACAACGCTAACGGGATCACTCAGAAGTGTCGTGTGTAGTGACGTCGACAGTGTTGGAGATATGAGGGGCGACGGGGGACGGCGAGAAGAAACCGGGGCAAGCAAAAAAAAAAAAGTACGACAAACAAAAAAAGAAAAGAAAAAAACAACAACAACATAGGGGTTGGCTGCGGCGATCGCCTAGCCCCGCACCCATTTATGTCCCTTGGCCCCTCCTTCAACGCTACTGCGGCTGGATGAATGAACCCCTCCCCCCCCCCCGCACCACACACACACTCCTCATCCCCGTGTTTCGACGCCCGTGGTTGGAGGCGTTCCAACTGAGCGACGACAGAGGAACAGCACAGCTTGCAATTCTCGATCCTTGAGGTTCTGAAATTAAAACGGTTCGCGTTCCATGAACGCACTGAGCGGACATGACAGACTTTTCAAGCGAGAGGCTCGTGCCAGGCCTCGTAGTGTGCAGGCGCGTTCAGTGACGATTATTTATAGTTCCTGTCCTTGACATCAGGATCAGGATTTTCAGCTATGAATGACAAATTCGATGGTGCGTGTTCGCATCGACAGTGACAAGTTTGATTGCGTACGAAGGAAGCTTAGAGCAATCAGTATTCTTAAAACATCACCGTCAATATTGACAACCTGACATTATTCTGATTTCCGTCGATGAAGCAAAATTAATCCCAGTCTGGCTAATGTTGGCAAAGCCGATCACACCGATACTTCTGGTAGTCTACGTGGCCAATAATTACTACTTAGAAAACGCAGTAAAATGATATTGTCCCGCCGATGGGGGGATAAACTATTCGGAGGTGAAATCCGCCCGAAAACGGACAACGTAACTCGGCTGGTTCTGAGCTAGCCACGTCGGGTTACACATTGATCATATCAACAAAAGTCAAGGGAAATGAAAGGAACGGGAGGGACGTATTTCCAGTAGATTCTGCTTTGTCGGCAGAAAAAAGAAGGATATCAGACTGTCAACTTCGACGGTGTTGATTTTAGAATGCAATTATCCCGAGCCTCCGCCGTGCATTTTAGAGACCGTCAAACATGTTGGACACAGCTGATAATCATTTATCTCGACGTCACGCCTATAAATCACAGTCGACTCCACTCTCTCTTCTCCTGCTGCTTTTGATCGGTGCCTCAAGAGTGGTAGGGATTTTTCGTCCCTTCTATGCAAAACGTCACGAAAATAAACCGAGCTGTGGGTTTGTAAGAAAGGGAAACTTTGCTGTAATCGTTCGGCTCCCTCCCCCCCCCACTATGTCATAACACAACAATCCATGCGTTTGATGAGTTTAGCGATCCTGGTCCAACGCTTTGGATACCCAGGTTGCCCACACCACTCTTACAAAGGAAATTCATTCCCGGATCTTACAACCTTCTACTTACACAACCAATAACATACCCAAGGACACGAAATGCAAAGAAGCAACCCACTAACATCTGGGTAAAAGTGATTAAAAAAGCAGCAGATAATTCCCTTAAACTTTCTACCTAGAAAATACGTAAACATCATACACTACATCAAGTTTCCAAGAACAGACAGACTTCAAACCTGTTTCTCAAAAAAAAAATATATGAAAGACGTTTACCAATTTCAGTAATGAGAAATTAGAGCGCAGCTCTTGAGGAGGAGGAGGTGATGGTACGGAAGGGAGGGTGGAGTATGCCCCTCTTGCCCTCCCCTCTCCTTATGACGTTTATTCAGGTTGTGTTTTCCCGGCTTAATGATGCAAAATATCCTCAAAAAATTTATATACAAGCAGCTTTCGTACATTGTTGCAAATGGCAAAAAAATTAGGAAAATGCCCGAGCTCAGAAAGTTTGCGGTCATACCGTCCTTCCCTAAGATTTCACACAACCTAAAATCAGATCGCTAATAAGTTTAGTTTACGCATGGCGTTTAGCACAGATAATTGTTTGAAACGGTTGACTCCTTTCGCTTCCGCACAGAAAGGTTGCTTAAACAAACACAGTGAAAACTGTGTTACATGTGTTTCAGGTGTAGTCACAAGATCCCCTTTGATTGTGGTTTGTGTTGTATAGGTCAAACGAAGCGTTGTCTTAATGATAGACTAGGCAAACATAAACGATGTGTCAAAAAAATAATCCTTATTCCGAGGTATCCAAGCATATCTAGGAATGTAAGAATTGCGTGCCGTTATGGAACTCGACAACCACTATTGTAACAGAAAGAAACGACCACAAGCGCCTGTTGAAAGAGTCAATCGCGATAAACACGCATGGGAATGCAGTGAACGAGCCCTCTTTTTCTGTAGAAGCGGAATGTGAAGCGGTTTCTAAATCTATAGTAGCATTTTTACCTTAAAAAAGTGTATTTGTCTTTTTAGAGCGCAGCTCTTAGACGCTCGTTCCCGGCTTGAGCGGCGTCGGCGTCGGCGTAACCGCGCGTTGCATTATGGGACGTTTCCTATAACGACGTCACGAGGATCGCTCGTGACGTCACCGCGCGTTGCATCATGAGTAAATTTCCCCGCTAAATATAGCGGAAATAATTATCCCCTAAATTTAGCGGAAACGTTTTCCTGCTAAATTTAGCGCTGAACATTTCCTCGCTAAATTCAGCGGGGACATTTTTCCGCTAAATTTGGAGGGGAAATTTTTCAGCTAAATTTAACGGGGAAATTTGCTCATGATGCAACGCGCGGTGACGTCACGAGTGACCTCGTGACGTCACAGGTGACGTCATTATGGGACACGTCCTATAATTTTCCCGCTAAATTGAACGGAAAAATTCCAGCTAAATTTAGTCGAAAAACTTTTTTCCGCTAAATTTAGCGAAAAATTGTCCCGCTATATTTAGTGCGAAAATTCCCCGCTAAATTTAGCAAAAACATTTCCCCGCTAAATTGAACGAAAAAATATCCCCGCTATATTTATCGGAAAACTTTCCCGCTAAATTTAGCGGAAAAATTTCCGGCTAAATATAGCGGAAAACTTTTCCTAAAGTTAGCAGAAAAAGTCCCCTCTAAATTTAGCAGAAAAATTTCCCGGGCAAGTTTAGCGGACAACTTTCTCCGCTAAATCTAGCGGGCAAATTTCCCCACTAAATTCAGCGGAAAAAATTCACCGCCAAGTTTAGCAGGAAAATGTTCCTGCTAAATTTAGTAGGCAAAATTTTTCCGCCAAATTTAGCGGAAAATTTAGCGAATTTTTTTACTAAATAGCAGAGGAGCAGATGAAAAGGGTGCGCATGTGGGGAGGGGCATGCCCTCCTCTCCGTTGCTTCCCTCATCCTCGTCAAGAGCTGCGCTCTAATTCGGCGTTACAGGGGATTGTAATCTTGTTTCATTTTTTTCCCACTTAGTTCTTATTACGACCTTTTGTGCCCCTGTTTGTGTAGTCTTACAGCTGACTCCTTCAGTGAAGGGTCCAGTGCAGTTCCTTGTTTTCCCCGTGTTTTTTTTTCGTGATTGATGTGTCATCTTTGGTGCTGTCAGTTGTTTTGTTGGTTTGACCCCATTGTTAGAGGTCAGGCGTCGTATCTTGTGTTGAGAGAGGTGATGTGAAGAAGGGTTCCCTTTCCTTCCTTCCTTTTTCAACCCTATATAAAGGGTCCTGTCCTCAATAAAGGTTTAGATGTGTTCGAGACGTTATCTTTCTCTTCCTTGTCGTCGTCTGTCAATACCTCAGTTTCGGGTTTTTCACTAAAAGGTTTGGGAAATATTTCCGCTAAATTTAACGGGATCATTTCCCAGCTAAATATAGAGAAAAAAGTTCCCGGCTAAACTTTTTCAAAGTTTCCCCGCTAAATTTAGCGGGGAACTTGACGTCACGTGACCTCAACACCAATTCTGTAAGGACAGAACGAGCGGGTTGGTTGGGTGTGTTTGTCTGTCCCTTCTCGTTTTCTTCCTCAAGTTTAACCAATTCTGCTTCGCCGCTAAATTTAGCGGGGAAAATGACGTCGCATGACTGTGTCACGTCACCTATAAACAAATTCAGTTTTTCCGCTAAATTTAGCGAGAAAATTGACGTCACATTAACTCAACACCAATTTAAATTCCCGCTAAATTTAGTGGGGAGGTTACGCCGACGCCGCGAAACGCGGAAACGGGCGCCTAAAAGCTGCGCCTAAAATGTGGGTTAAGAAACTTCTTCCACTCATCCTAAAAAATTGTGAAGGTATATTCAAGACATTTCCAAACTTTACTAACGCTATTGAATTTTTCAGTATAGACTTGCGGTCATTCCCTTTGGTCAAAACTATTTCAGTAAAGCTTCATAGAGGCACATCGTTCTTACATATATTCAAAGGTTTTGACACAGCTAAATCCAATCCTGATTTAAGAGCGCAGCTCTTAGGCGATCGTTCCCGTGTTTCGCGGCGTCGCCGTCACCGTCGCCGTCGTCGTAACCGCGCGCGTTGCTTTATGGTGCGTGACAGGCCTATACACCGATTCAATTCCCCGCTAAATTTAGCGAAGAAACTGAATTGGTGTGTAGGTCTCTGACGTCTTATCATGCAGCACTGCGCATTCAGTTTCCCCGCTAAATTTCGCGGTAAAACTGACGTCACATGGCCTCAACACCAATTCCGTTTCCCCGCTAAATTTAGCGGGGAATTGAATTTGTGTTGAGGTCACGTGGCGTGAAATTTTCAGCTAAATTTCGATGGGAAAATGTGAGTGGAGAGGAGATTATTGTGGAAGAAAAGGAGGAGGACGACGAGGAGGTGAGGGAGGAGAAGGAGGGAGAGGAGGAGGAGAAGTGGGAGGACACTACTGAAATAAATTATATGAATCTATATAAGAACTGATATGAAATATCCAAAAACTGATATGCGACATATGAAACTGATATGAAATTATCCAAAAACCGATGTGACATATGAAACTGATAATGAAATACTCAAAAAACTGATATGCGGCATATGAGAACTGATATGCAACATATGCCAACTGATATGCAGCATAGAAGTTCATATGTGATTAAAATGTTAACTTATATGACTTTCATCATCAGAATTTGCAATGTGTCCAATAAACATATCAGAAATACATTCATATATGTTTTTTTCAGTATACGACGTGACCGCGCGGGAAAGCAAACACGGGGCTTGGAACCGCAGTGGAGCGGCTTGGTTTATTGGCTTTCAAATATTTACGGCATGAGCGTTTACTTTTTACTAAGAGATTCATCCCCTGAGCCGTTCAAAACACTTTCAGAGGTATGACATTACTGAAAATAAATCAACATGTTGGAAATAATATTTATTGCTTAGGTGGTCACCAAGAAAATCCGTACCTTCAAAACGACCAGTATAAAAGGCGGAAACAGAGCTAAGAAGTAGTTATCGGGTGTGCTGTTGTATTCATGTTTGTTGTGCCGTGTATGTGTATTGCTCAATGTATATGTTCAGCTGATGCTAGTGGTATGCGTAATGTATCTACGTGGTGGCGTGAGCAAAATAAAAATATTTTTGTAGCACATGAATTGGTGGTACCTAGCGCCACCTAGCCTAGCTGAAACTGATACTGTAAAACCCTTTAATTTCGCGGCCCCTATTTTTCGCGAATCGGTGACTAAAGGACAGAATCGCGGCCACTAAATTTCGCGAATTCCAGATGCCTGCATTGAAATTCTCAAAGATCGAAATTTTCGCGTGCCCTTAAATTTCAGCGAAGTTTTCAATTCGCGACATTCATGAAAATTAAGGGCTCGCGAACATTAAGGGTTTTACAGTATGCGATATATGAAACTGATATGAAATAACAAGTTCTGATATGAAAAAGGTGTCCAATAAACATATCAGAAATAAATTCGTATAATTTCTTTCAGTAGGGGAAGAGGAGGGGACGAGGAGGGAGGGTTCTTCATATTTCCCCTCCTCCTCCTCCGTACGTTCCCCTCCACCTTCTCCATACCCCTCCCTCCTCCTTCGTGCCGTCCCCGTAACCTCACGTCACGGTATATTGCAATATCAAAATACCTCAAGAGCTGCGCTCTAATCTCGCATTACAGAGATCTCTAAACGTCTTTCAATATTTTTCTGTGACGCTTATACTAATTCAATTGTTCCTTAATGCAAAGTTTTGTCGTAGACATTGCAAAAAATAGGAACCTGTATTTGCATGTTTGAAACATTTGATGAAATAATTGTATGTATTTAATGATCTTTACTGAAATAGTTTTTACAAAGGGGAACGCCCTGTTTTACTGAAAGAATCAATAACAATAGTATAGCATGGAAACGTGTTGAATAAATCTTCCCTATGCTTTGACTTGAAATGAAATAAGTTTCATTACCTATATTTTTTACTGAAACCAGGTTTGATGTCAGCCTGTTCTTAGAAGATTGATGCTGCGTAGGATGTTTGTTATTCCCTAGGTAATAACTTCAATTTTATTCCCTCTGTGATCACGTTCACACCGTGGTTAGTAGGTTGCTTCTTTGTATCCCCTGTCCTTGCGTATGAGAGGGGTCGTTTCAAGTCGTGGGTAGTGCAAGCTTAAATGACCAAGCGACGGCCGAAAGATGTTGGTGTCTCTACTCGATGCGAGAAACTGAACTAGCAATCAGAGATGGTATGGGCGCGAGAGCAACATGTCCACTGTTATGCGACCCATACTTGTTTGTCCGCGTTTATAACCACTCCGATGTGATTCACATTTACTCTTCGCTACCGCTTACCCATGCTTCTCGTCGTCTCCAGTATTTGAGCCTGTGGTCTTTGCCTTAGCCCAATAATTTGGTGCAATGTCTTAGCAGACAAACATGAATCTAACTATAAACAATCTCTGATGCAGCACATGTACAGCAACGTTGTGCAATTTTCAACCAGTATCACGCTTTGTCGATAGCATGCTGTTGCTATCTTGTCTGTATGATAAATCTCGTTGGCAGTCCGATTTCTCGTGTTGGGGCAGTGCTGTTTGTGTCTTTCAAGGTTTGGTCATTTCAGCTTCTATGAATCATGACTGTGCAGTAGAACGCTGTAAGGTCCTGGAACAAGTTCCCTTAATGAAATGGTTGAAAGCTGAAAACAAATTTATTCGAGTCTCCTTTAATATATTCTGTTGTGCGCCGTCCAGGTAAAGGGCGATGCAACAATGTCTTATACGTTCAGTACATACAGCTTAGAAATATTTGTTGACATTTGTAATCAATGGTACACGAGCTAGTTGTTTTATCGACGCAAGTCTAGTGCAGAAACAAAATTAAAAAGAACGAGCAGCGTTCTCCTCCAACTTGCAGCGAAAACAAGCGGTCACTTGATCTGTAGTCGATAATATACCCGCAATGGTTATCATAGTCACGCGTTGCGGTTGGCAAAGCACAGGTCACGCGTACGTTCCTCGTGTTTACTGCGTGAGCTGAATTAAGGTTTTACACTGCGGAAATCGGAAAGCTTCATGTCGAAATCCTGGAGATTGCATTGTAAGCAATAGCAACAATGCAATGCCTAAGATGGACTGAAAGAAAAATGTCTTCTTTTACCCTCCAAGTTACGCGGTGACAATGTCAAACATGTTACGAATTTAAGCAAACCAAATTCACAAAATGAAGTGAGTATTTTTTGTTTTGTTTAGAGGATACTAACGTCCATTGACATTTTATTTGAGTGCACAGTTATTACATGAAGTCTCACCAACTTCTGCTCAGAGCCGTTTGGTTTGGGGCTCCTAAAGCCTGGCACATTCAGTTTTTTTTTTAATTATTATTATATTTTAACCACAGCATTATTAAGCGTACCACAGCGTTGCAAAGGAACTTACGTTGCCACAAACGTTATTAATTATTAATTGTGCGATGAAAATGTAGCCAGCAACTGCCTATTATAGTGAAGTAGTGCTCTGGGCTGAAACAAATGTAACTGTAAACAGTGTGAAATAAAAAGCAGTCCACTGTCAACTCCCTGATGTCCAGTGTCTGCCTTTTGCAGGCGTCATGTTTTTCTATAGCAGCCTCCTTTACATGAGTGGGCTGGTGCTTATATTTCTGTAAGAGTTACAACTCACGTGACTGAATAGAGCTTTCCACTTCTTGTCGGGCATGCAATTTATTTGTTGCCTAGAACAGTTGTTGCTTGTATTCAATGTTTAGTTTCTTGGTGTCAAAAGGGCCGGAAGTATTGCCTAATACTTTTTTGTTTAGTCGTAAGATACATCCTTTATTGCTGCAGTCAACACAGGTTGTAGCGGTTTTGTGCACATCAAACATTTTTATGTCAGAGGTAATATTTTTAAAACTTCAGGGGCTCTTAAACGGTCACATGAGGGTGGTAAAGCAACACTTAATTTCATTCTAACTCGACTCTGGCAAGCACATCCCAGTGCTATGAGCACATTATACTTTTATGCAGCCATATAAGACTATATTGAAATGCGCAATTCTTTAGTTACCTGCTTTAGTAGTTACGTAGAACTAATTGCTCCAAAATGATGACATGACAAGATGAATTGATTCAAGTTAAAGCATGTTTTATTTATTTTCACCTCATGAGTGAATCGTCCTCATAACCTTTTGCAGGCATTGTGCTGACGCTTGGGTCATGCGGAACTGGAAGTAGTAAGAAAATAGGACTGAGACGGATTAAAAAACATGCAAACTACGGAGCAAGAGGCCGGGAACCAGGACGGCTGACTGAATAAACAGCTAAGCCTTTCCAACACTGAAGTGTTTTTCTCCTTGAAGAATGTGGTAGGTATGGCATTTAAAGAATTTATTTGATGTCGAAAATATATAACTGCAATAGGCCTTGAGCACTTGAGCACTCCGAACTGGAATAACACCAAAACGCACTAAACTGAGTCATATCAGACCGGGTCACACCAGGGTACACCAGAATACCAGGCCTGCGTCTGAAACTCCACTATCATGCACATGTCAGAACACCAGACCAACTCACGCCAGGACCGACGAACACACCAGACCAACATCTCAATTTTCGCTCTGGTGTACAAATCAAAAACGCCAGACCCGGTCACGCCAGGACACAGCAGCACACCTCAACAGGCGTCTGAATTTTCGCTCGGATGTCAACGTCAAAAAATACCAGACTGGGTCTGGTAAATGTTTTGACGGGGTTATTTCATTAGTTGAAAATGTGAGCTCAGCAGCTCAAGTCAGAACATACGATCCTCCAGCAGAAAGTGTAGATTTGAGGACTAGAGATGTCTCAAATGAGGCTAACTCTTTAATGACCCTTCTAGGCTTCTAAACGCCAGCGAATCAAGCACCAAACACAATCCTACTTTTAACCGTGAAGACGTTTCACTGCTACATGAGTCAGCGACCTGGCAGAACTTTTGCGTATGAGCTGCCAGCGCATCCAAACTTGAAGACGTTCAGTCTACAGAGTTTGTAGAACTAATTCTGAATTGCGTAAATCTAGGTAGGACACACGTCTGTCCTGCGTAAGTGGCTTTTTACAGCAAAGTACAATCGTGTATATGATAGATATAAAATTTGTTTAAAATGCTCTCAACCCCGTCAGAAGGAAACTTGAGTTAGAGCTCAAGATAATCATATATATCTGTATATATATATATATATATATATATATATATATATATATATATATATATATATACATCGAATACGACCTCTTGACCTTAGTGCTCTTCCTGATAACTTCGCGAACCCGAACAGTGCCTCTGTCTGAACGTCGAGAATCTCATCAGCTAGATGTCAGCTGCATGAGTTTCTGCCCGATGAATCGTCCCGAGAGACCTCAACGTACACAAAGCTCTCGATCCGATCAATAACTACACACTGCATATCAACAAAAGCTACCGGCCATTGTGCCTATCTAGTCCGGACGTGGCACGTCGGCTTTTCTGAATACCTTACGTTCTCCGAAATCGATTGCTTCTTTCTTTCTTGCCTGGCGCTTACTCTCCCACAACGATGAAGGCTGTGCTTTTAGGTGAAGCCACTGCGTCAAACCCAGCACCTGTGTTGGTATTTTCCTGCTAATATTTTTTCCTGCCAGACAGAACTCACAACGGAATGGTGTGGCATGATGCCATTTTATCGATAAGGGTAACCCGGCGACTGAAACGTTTTTTTTATTATTATTATGGCTTTTTTGGCGCCTACGCTTTCTCGGACAATTTGGCCGTATTTAATGTGTCGATATACGTATTCTTTGCTAAATTCGATGAGTGCAAGTCGAAAGTGGAGGCCATTGTCTTATATATGCTGCTATTCACACACCGTAAAGATAGCTTTGAATCAAGATACCATTAATAGAAATATTATATTTTGTCAGCATAAAGTATCTGTAAGCAGGAAAAAGATACATCAGTTTTGTTTAAAGGAACGGACTATATTTGTTCAATTACAAAACAGAAAATTTCTTAGAAAAAAAATTAATTTCATTGTTTTAGCAAACATAGAATGGTACCGTCTGTTTTTTAACAGTATTTATTATGAAACAGTACTAAGATAATGCGCATTTTGGCAATTCTCAAGAAAACGCTGGTAATGGCCATAACACAATAGTTTCAACGTAAACCACAGCGCACTACAATAATGGGCCTCTACTAGCATTCTTCATATTTCTTAGGGATATTGCGCGCCCCGTTCGTTGAAATCCGAATTTCCGCTAATGTTGGAAGTGCTTTCTCCTGGGTTAATTTCTAGAGAAACCCTGCGGAAACATTCGCAGATTGCCCGGACTAGAGTAGCACCTGTGAAATGGAATTTCTGAGAACGCTTGTACGACAGGTGGCGTTAGCGGTCCGCCTTCTGTGGTTCTGCGCTCTCAAGAACAAGATTAAGGGTGAGTTAGCCAAACATAATGAGACGAAACAGCAGAAAAAGGCACAAAAGGAAGAGACAGACCGGGCAGGACAGAGCGCTGACGCGCAGCCATGTATTTTTACTGATATACAATGAGAAAGACAACTCACATGTTCCACACGTTCACACGCACATCTTTTACCGATGATATCTATGCATTACTGCACGCGCTGGACCTTCATTGTCAGTTTCAGGAATTCTAGTTTCTTAATTGACAAAGCCACTGACGCTGAGCTAATGCAGTTAATGCTACCATAAAATATACTAAGGTAGTAATTTGACCAAATTTTCCTCATTTCTGTGATGGTTGAAGTACATAGTATCACATTCGGTGATACACCTTGACCTGTCTTCTTCCTCTGCTTTTTCCGCTGCTTTTTTGACCAGAGTCTGTAAATGGGGAGGCTTAGGGCAGGCTCGAAGCAGAACTTGGGACATCTCTCTAACGTCTTGCTTATTTCCGGAGGAACCTTGGTGCCGCCCAGAGTTGTGCATCTGCTTGCCGACGGATTCATCTGGTCTTTTGTCTTTGGAAGTTGGGAACGGATTCGTTGCCACAGGTGCTCCGTGGCGTAACCGGCTCTCTTGCTCATCTCACGATAGCACCTTCGTTGCTGATGAGGATTTCCGTTATCACAAGCACTGGCCACTCTCAGGTAATCTCGGCGGAATCATTCCTGGCGCCAGTACTCTGATCTCAAAACACGGCACACTTTTTTGTATGTTCTGCCGACGGAGCTAGCAGGCCAAAAAAGCCTTAGAGTTCCTCAGGACACGTGCCACATAGAATGTGCCAACAGGAAACTCTTGCGCTGCACACACATTGGGCTATCAAGTTCCGTTATTCCTCGTTCACGTGGCCGCACCTATGTTGGGCAAATCGGACGCTGCCTGAACTTGCTCCGTTAGCACACGTGCTCCCTCGGAGCAACAGTGGTAGGGCACCTTTCAGTTCCCTGTAAAGAGGGCCTATGCGAACCGTTTTTGAATACCAGCACGATTTTCGGGAGGCAGAAGGAAAAAGTGACACGTGAGATGCTAGCATTCTACATCCACAATGGCGGAGATAACTGCATTACCTCGGAGTCAGTGGCCATGTCTAGTAAGGAGCTTGAATTCCTAAAACTGGCAATGAAGATCCGACGCGTGCAGTAATGCGTTGATATCATCGGTAGATGTGCGTGTGAACGTGTGGAACAATGGGCGTTGTCTTTCTCCTTATGTATCATTCAAAATACATAGTTGCGAGTCTCCGCTCTCTCCTGTCCGGTTTGTCGCGTCCTTATGTACCTTTTTGCTCTGTTTTATCTCACTATGTTTAGCAACTACCAACTAGCTCAGCTCTTAACCTTATTAGAGCATATTTCTTTGGCATCGGGCCCTTCTTCTGCCACCACTATTGTTTATTTTTCTAATGCAAGTGCTCTGATCAACTTGACAGCCCAATTTGTGTTCAACTCAAGGGTGATTCCACGTCAGTTCATGCAATGATGGTCCGGGTCATAATTTAGATCTTTTTGTTAAAAATATATATGAAAGCCATGTTCTTGGGAGGAACATTCAGCTATATATGAACGCCGTAACATTTTTTTCTCGCTAAGATATAAAATAGAGAAGCTCGAGGCGTGGAAATTGAGGAGATTTCACGATGCTACTTTGCACAGTCATCATTTCCTCATCGAAGCTTTCACGTCACCATAACTTTTTAATACATTTTACAAAAGATATATAACACATACACAAAAAATTAAAAATATCAATAAAATATTTCTATGCAAACAAAACAATCAAACATGGCATAAAAACGCGTTTTAGAGACATATTCACAATTTTTTTGCAAATAAACCATCTTTCATAATACTTCACAAAACATATCAAAATGCGCGTCTTTAAATATTCTTTACGAATATGTAAAAATTATATGCCCACCCTTAATTGTCTTTTTGTTATTAACGCGGAAATGCAGCTGATTTTTCCAAATGTGGCAAGATTGGGCGTCGATATTTAAAAAAAACTCCATCTTTTATTTTTTTTAACTCCCTTGGCACTTTGCAGTGACTTGAACTAACCTGTGATGGCAAAACATTGAGTAACATATGACCTCCGAACGGGAAAAGCTACGACAAACCTTCACTCGGAGCGAGCCGACGTCTTCGTCATAGCGGCTTTGCCGCACAGCACCAAACATTTTGAGCGTTAGTTATGGCATGTATTTTATATTTTTCAAATTCTTTTTTTCAAAAGGGGTGAGTATAACTGACGCGAAAAGGGACTTTGAGCTGGAATACCATTAATTAGCTTACAATTCACAAAAACAAAACGGCCCCACTCTGCAAATTCGCTAACTATGCATACATAAGCTTAAAACTCACAGTTGCGCAAGTGGCCATGTATACATCCGGCTTTTCCAACCGCACTCAACAAAGTGCGGTTGGAAAAGCTACTGGCTCCACGAACAGTGAACGAATCTGACCTTTTATGCCAGCATTGCTACAAATACCTCAAGAATGAGATTGCTTCTCCTCACAACGTGAGTACATCAAACTCTTCTTTCCGGGACTCTGATGAAATTCTGGCTGAAGTGAGTCAAGACTTGTGTGCTGCTAGTCCGTCGGTAACCCCATTGAAACCACGTAAAACCATTAATAAAAAAGGCGCGAAGCGTATTTGAAGAAAAAACAAGCTCAAGTGAGTTCTTCGATTAGAAGAAAGCTGTCAAGCGTTTATGGCGTGAAAACCGGCGAAGACAGTTGTGAGCACTGCACGGAGTGGTTTGACGCGTTCCGCGAAGCGCTGAAGGCATGCAGTTCCCACCAGGAACGCAAGCGATTGTACACGCTTCTGCCACCAAGCATCTCGAAGAAAGAAATATTGCGTCTGGTGCCGGAAGCGACTGCCAACATGATTGATCAAACAAGAAAACTGAAGCGTAAAGGTGGTGTATGGGCAACCCCTGATCCCTACATGGGGAAAAAGGCGAATGCCGAAGACGTGAGGGTTGCACTTGAGTACTACACACGCGACGACCTCGCATGCTCTGTTCAAAGCCCCAACAAAAAGGACGTCGTCAAAGCCATGATCAACGACAACAAGACCAAAGTCGTAAAAAGGTTTATGACCCGCTCTATTAAGGAAGCTTACCAGCTGTTTAGGAAGGACCATCCCCATCGAGAACTAGGCATCTCCAAATTTTATTCCCTACGACCAAAATGGGTAAAAAAGAGTCCCGAGCACGAGGTGTGCGCATGCATATATTGCGTCAATTTTCAGTTGCTTTTAACGGCAATAACAAATGCCTCAAAGAAGACATTTACTGAAGACGACCTCAAGCGCATCTACCTCTGCAGCGCTCCACAGAACGATTGCTTCCTGCGCCGTTGCGAAAAGTGCCCAAAAATGCAGAGCATCTCGCTGCAGTCGCTCCATCTCGACGAAGACGAAGAGATCTGTTTCGCGTTATGGGACGCCGGCGAACTCGTCAAAAAGGTTATGGACACTTCCGCCTTCCTGCGGGAATTGGAGTCATGGAGCGAAAAGTATATGAGGCATTCTTACATCCGTGACCTTCAACGAAGCCTGATACGTGACACAAGAACCGCCTTACCAACCAAGGCAGTGATGTTCCACTTCGATTTTGCGGAAAATTGGGCAGTAATCTTCCCAACCGAAGTGCAGAGTTTTCATTGGAAAAAAACTCAAGTGTCTCTCTTCACATGTGTGGTTACGTCCACGCAAGGCACGTAAAGCTTTGCCGTTGTCAGCGATGACACGACACATGACACAGCTCACGCTCTTCTAGCCACAGAGGCCATAGAAGAGTATGTTGATGAACATTACCCAGTTTCTTCTGAAATAATTTCTGTATCAGACGGAGCGGCGGCGCATTTCAAGAATCGCTTTCAATTGCACGAACTGTCTCGGAAGCCGTACTCTTCGGCAAGATGGATCTTTTCAGTCACTGGACACGGAGAAAGCGCTTGTGATGGAGTAGATGGTGTTCTTAAACACCACGCAACGCTCACCAACTTGAGATCTTCGCTCAACTCAACGATTGTCACCGCTAAAGACTTTGTGGAAGTGCTACGTGAAAAAGTAACAAATGTCTGCATGTTCCACCTGTCTGCGGAACGGGTTCGAGAGTTTCGTGCGGTGAAGCAAGCAGAGTGGACCACCGTAAAACCTGTGAGAGGAATCCAGGCATCTCATCCGTGGAAGTCATCATATTCCGAGAGGCCGGATGTATACATGGCCACTTGCGCAACTGAGAGTTTTAAGCTTATGTATGCATAGTTAGCGAATTTGCAGAGTGGGGCCGTTTTGTTTTTGTGAATTGTAAGCTAATTAATGGTATTCCAGCTCAAAGTCCCTTTTCGCGTCAGTTATACTCACCCCTTTTGAAAAAAAGAATTTGAAAAATATAAAATACATGCCATAACTAACGCTCAAAATGTTTGGTGCTGTGCGGCAAAGCCGCTATGACGAAGACGTCGGCTCGCTCCGAGTGAAGGTTTGTCGTAGCTTTCCCCGTTTGGAGGTCATATGTTACTCAATGTTTTGCCATCACAAGTTAGTTCAAGTCACTGCAAAGTGCCAAGGGGAGTTTAAAAAAAATAAAAGATGGAGTTTTTTTTAAATATCGACGCCCAATCTTGTCACATTTTGAGAAATCAGCTGCATTTCCGCGTTAATAACAAGAAGACAATTAAGGGTGGGCATATTATCTTTATATATTCGTAAAGAATATTTAAAGACGCGCATTTTGATATGTTTTGTGAAGTATTATGAAAGATGGTTTATTTGCAAAAAAAATTGTGAATATGTCTCTAAAACGCGTTTTTATGCCATGTTTGATAATTTTGTTTGCATAAAAATATTTTATTGATATTTCTAATTTTTTGTGTATGTGTTGTATATCTTTTGTAAAATGTATTAAAAAGTTATGGTGACGTGAAAGCTTTGATGAGAAAATGACGACTGTGCAAAGTAGCATCGTGAAAACTTCTCAATTTCCACGCCTCGAGCTTCTCTATTTTATATCTCAGCGAAAACAAAATTGTTACGGCGTTCATATATAGCTGAATGTTCCTCCCAAGAACATGGCTTTCGTATATATTTTTAACGAGAATATCAAAAATGAAAGCCGTTTACAACTCCTCTGTAACGCCGAATTAGAGCGCAGCTCTTGAAGAGGAGGGTAAGGCACGGGGGGGGGGGGTCACGTGACCTCGGGGGAGGGGGGTCACATGGCACGTGGCCTGGGGGTCACGTGACCTCAAGGAGGGGTGCCGGAGAAGATTTTCCGCTAAATTTAGTGGGAAAATTTTCGCTTAGCTAAAATGCGATTTAGCGGAGAAGATTTTCTGCTAAATTCAGCTGGGAAATTTTCCGCTAGATTTAGCGGGAAAATTTTCCGCTAAACTTAGCGGGGAAAATTTTCCGCTAGATTTAGCGGGGAATACTTTTCCTGCCAAAATTTAGCGGGGAAAATTTTCCGCTAGATTTAGCGGGGAAAATTTTCCGCTAAATTTAGCGGGGAAAATTTTCCGCTAGATTATAGCGGGAAAATTTTCCGCTAGATTTAGCGGGGAAAAATTTTCCACTAGATTTAGCGGGAAAAATTTTCCGCTAGACTTAGCGGGAAAAGTTTTCCGCTAAATTTAGCGGGGAAAATTTTCCGCTAAATTTAGCGGGAAATTTACCCATCATGCACCGCGCAATTACGCCGACGGCGACGCCTTTCGAGCCGGAAGCGGGCGCCTAAGAGCTGCGCTCACAAAATATGACCGGACCCAGCGGCGTAGACTTTCCCTTTTTCCGGGGGGGGGGGGGGAGGAAGGCTGAGAAGTTCTCGGGGGGGGGGGGGGAGGAAGCACGTGCTTCTTTCCGCAATTTTTTTTACACCGGCAGTTACCTCGTAGTTTATTTGAAAGGGTACATTTTACAGCGTATATATATCGCCATTTGTCCGTCGCTGTGTGCGTTATTTTGTTTACATGCCACTACAAGAAGCTCGTTACATGGCACGTAAGCAGCGTCTCGGTAAGGATGAGGGGGGGGGGGCTCTGCCCACCCCTGGATCTTACCGGGGGGGGTGGGCACCAGCCCCGATGCCACCCCGTAGTCAACGCCTATGCCCGGACCATCATTGCACGAACTGATGTGGAATCACCCTCAAGAGTTTTCTCTTTGCACAATCGAAGTGGCACGTGTCCTGTAAGACGTAAATGCTTTTTTCGCCTACTAGCTCCGTCGGTAGCTCATACAAAAAGAGAGTGCTGTGTTATAAGATAATGTATTCGCGCCACGAACCATTTCTCCGAGATTACCTGAGAGTGGCCAGTGCTTCTGATAACGGAAATCCTCATCATCAACGAATGTGCTATGGTGAGATGAGCTAGAGAGCCGGATACACCATGGAGTTCCTGTGGCAACGAATCCGTCCCCAACTTCCAAAGAAAAAATACCAAATGAGCCCGTCGGTAAGCCGATACACAACTGGGCGGCGCCAAGGTTCCTCTGGAAATTGGCAAGACGTTAGGGAGAACCCAAGCAGCACAGAGTTGGCCAATTATTGGCCAATGGCTGGCAATGGTCCTTGGACAAGTGGCCAGACAGTGGCCAGAGACTAGCCGGTGACTGGCCTTTATCTGGACATTGGCCAATGGCCACTGGCCATCAGCCATCGGCCAAGCATTAGCCAATGAATGGCCACTCTCTGGCCACTGGTCAAAAGACCATCGCCAGATATTGGCAATTGCTTGGCCAAAATCCGTGCTGCTTGGGAAGTCCCAAGTTCTGCTTCCAAGCCTGTCCTATATCCTCCTGAGTTACTGACTCTGGTCAAGAAAGTAGCGGAAGAAGTCGAGGAAGGAGACAGGCCAAGCTGTATCACCGAATGTGTAGATGTACTTCAACCATCAAAGAAACAAGGGCAGGTTGGTCAAATTACTACCTTAGTAGATTTTATGGTAGACCAGGGACTACGTGTCATGTTATCAGACAAAGAAGGACATGTTTTGCTGTTACCAACGGGCATGTTTAACAAAAAAGCAAACGAGGCTATGGAAACGAATTTCAGACCTGTAAATGTTGACCTGAAGAAAATGGGTGATAGAGCGAAAGATCTGTGTGAGCACATCACTCTAACCCAGCTCGCGGGGAGGGTAGCGAAGGCAGAACGTACACATCTTGAAGTCTTTTTCAGCGCAAAAACGTACAAAGAAGCATGCCCTTTTCGAGCCATTGTAACGGGGGAGAAACTTGTCAAAGGCAGGTGGCCTCCTACTTACAAAAGCAGCTATCCTCTTTGACTATTCAAAGACCCTTTCCGAGTTTTTAAATCAGAGGAGCTGGTGGAGTATCTCCAGTTAGGAGGTCTGGGGAAGAGGGAAGCTTTTAGTATAGATGTGGAAGATCTATATTACTCCTTGCCGCACGAAAGGCTGTTAGCATCAGTAAAGGAATGCTTTGAAGTGTATGGCGAGCTGGCACTCAGAAGCAGTAGTGGTGTACCCCTGGAAAGCTCCATGGAGATGTTACTATTCTATCTGCAGTCACTGACAGTCGGATGGCGTGGAGAGTCCCTAGAGGCGAAAGTCAGGGCTTACGTTTTACTCTGGGTAATTAGACTGCAACATTGAAAGAGCGTTACGCGGCACGAGTATCAAGAAGGTAATCCGCTACGATGAGGATTCTTTACTGATTCTGGAAAGAGGTGAGCCTTTGAACACGCAGGTGAACAAAGTGGTGAAGACATTTGCTGAGTTTGGGAAGGCCTTAAATTTACCTTTGAGATTCCAGAAAAAGGGCTGCCTCAGTACCTGGACATTTCCATCAACCAAGGAGACTTCCATGTATGCTGGGAGTACAGCCTAAGATCTAAGAAAGGTATACTTGACTACAGGTCGGCCCACTTAAAATTTGTAAAGAGGGACATTGCATTAACCTGTCTAGGCTCAGCACTGAAGAAATCCTGCTGCAACACTCTAGGGGACAGCTTCAAGTTCCAAATTGACAGACTCAAAAATGCGGGCTATCCATCGACACTGCTGTGAGGCGAGGCAAGCACCCTCCTCAAGAGAACAAAGGGTAACCAGTCCACAAAACGTGGTGTGAAAAGGAAGCGGCCAGTGGTCATTCTTTATTTATACAGTTATCACATTTTTAGAATTTAAAAAAAATGTTAGGAACCTATACGGAATTCCAGTATTTTTTTGTTTGTTCTTTTGTCCCCGAGTCAATCCGAATGCAGAAGGAATCAAAAAGAACACCTGCAGTACGAAGCACGCCAAGTTGTTTGTGCCATGTGCAATGGGCGAGGTGTACAGCATTCCACTCCTGTCTGGCCGCACCTACAGTGGGCAAACCGGACGCTACCTGAACGATAGGCTCCGTGAGCATAGGTACTCTCTCGGAGCCAAAGTGGGAGGTCACTTTTCAGTTCACTGTAAAGAGTGCCTGTGCGAACCGTCTTTCAATACCACCACGATCTCGGGAAGGAACAAAGAAAAAGTGAGGCATGAGGGGCTTGAGGCATTCTACATTCACAATGGCGGAAAAAACTGCATTGGCTCAGCGTCAGTGGCCATGTCTAATAAGGAGCTAGAATTCCTGAAACTGACAGTGAAGGTTCAGCGCGTGCAGTAATGCGTAAATATCGTCGGTAGACGATGTGCGTGTGAATGTGTGTAACAATGTGCGTTGTCTTTCTCCTTGTCTATCAGTCAAAATACGTAGTTTCGAGTCAGCGCTCTGTCCTGTACGGTTTTTCTGTTCCTTTTGTACCTTTTTGCGCTGCCTTACCTCATCATGTTTCACAACTATCAACTAGCCCTGCTTTCAAACTTATGTCAGTTAGTCATATTGTGAAAAAAATTGCATTGCGCTAGAAGGAATCCGTATACGCTGCAGTGTCATGTACAGGCCAACATGCACGGAGCTGCAGAACGGAGCAAATTTATGATGATCCTCAAGTCGGGTGGTGTCCGCATCGCTGAAACTTGTTCTCAAACCGTCCCAATGCAACATGAGAAAGATGATTTAACTGTGCTGTTCATTATTTGTTCGTAATTCTTATGAAAAGGTTCTTCGGAATGCTGCTCGTTTATATCCGAATCTGTGATACAGAAAAAAGTGAAGCCCTAAACTATATCGAATGAGTGTCTGATTTGTACTGAAGAATACAAAGTTGCTCACCTTATTTTTAAGGTACATGTGTACCTTAAATACCTGGCTGACGCAACCATAACCTGCTGAGTCGTTTCACTAATGAATGGCGATGAGAGACTGAAAGATGATTTCTGTAAGTAAACGCCAGTTCCACACAACATGCTATATATGATTGAAATTAACGAGAAGATGCAAGCGAGCTGGTGAACTTTCAACATTGTAAAACCCAAGACGTAGGACAAAAAAAGGAGAAAAAAGGGGACAACACAGACACAGGTCTCAAACTCAGCTGAACATTTATTCCCCCAGCCTCGCTTATAAAAAACAAAATACCTCCATCCCTCAGGCGCATGACGTCACATTGTCAAACACTCTCTCACCCCACCCTATCCCCAACTCCCTCCGCAGTTCCTAAACAAGATCAGTACGCCAACCTCAGACCCAGTCTGAATCACTTTCTCCAACCCTCATCAATAGAGGCCGGATATTTAGGCACTAAAAAAGTCACCTTTTAGGCGCCTATAAAAGGCACTAAAAACTTCGAATGCATTTATAGGCATTTATAGGCACAATCAGTGTTTTATTCACAGGGTGTTTTTGAAAGCATTTAGGGCCTCTGTCATTCAAAGAAATACAGAATATAGTGGTACAAGAGGAATTACAATTTAATTTGTCCAACATTCGACAAAAGATTTGACTCAAGCCCACACCGGTAATAAGCTGTCCCATGCTGTCCATAGTCTAACTAGCAACAATTGAAAAAATTATGAAAACAATAGCAAATAAGCACCATCTCAAGATTGTTTGGTTCAAACTTCTGCCTCTTGTCGCTGGGAACCAGTTGTTCGCTGAGAAAGAGCGTTTCACGTCAACTGATGTGAGTGGGACGTACTTGTACTTATGAATGTTCAAAGCTTCCACACCCTCTGGTACCCTGGAGTGTTCCCCGGTGAGAACCTTCGAGACCTCTTTGAGTACAGAAAGCCCACCATTTTTGCTCAAGACGGACTGAAGCTTTGAATGAACTTGTACAGCAGCGGGGCCTGCGGGGACGGCGTCGAGTAGTTCTTGAACCTTCGAAATGATCCCGGTGTTCCGAGCCAGAGTTTCGCAAACACTTTCGAGGCTCTTGATTGTGTCCGCCAGAAACGTGGACTTGGAGCACAAATACGCCGGGTCACCTTCGAGAGTGTCCTCGCGCAGGACATCTTGAGCCTTGCTGACTGAGACACTATCGTCTGCTGGAAACCCGTTAATGACCATTTTCACACCAGCAAAGTTAGCACTGTAACGGTACTATACAGCTTTAAGCCACGTTCCCCATCGCATCACGATGGGTTCTGGTGGGAAGAGCCACCCCTGGTAGCTGTTCCTTAAATGCACAAACACGAGATGGTGACTTAAGGAACACAGCCTTCACAGCAGCAACGAGATCGTTTACATGCTTGACGTGTTTTCTTAGCTCTTTGCAAATGTGGTGAATGCCGTGGGCGAGGCAGGTGACGTGCAACATCCGCGGGTAGAAAACCTTTAGGAGGAGGGCAGCTGTGTGCATATAAGCCGCCGAATCTATGTAAAGTAGCAACACCCTGCTGTCTTCCACTCCAACGACGCGTTGACAAAGTACGCCGCGGTCTCCCCATTTGTTCTCTCTAGCGTCTTGGAGTACACAAGAAAAGGCGTTGTTCCCTCGTCTGCTACAAGCTTTCCCACTATGAGGTGCGCGACAAAGCGTCCAGTCGCATCTGTCGTTTCGTCTACGAAAATGGTAAGCCATTTCGGGACAAAAATAAACAAACAAGCAAAAGTGGTGATTCATGTTGCAAAGCAGCAGGCAGTCTTACCGACACCCTAGTGATATTCTAAGGGAGCCTCATGTTTTCTGCTTTTTGAAAGCTCACCGTTCTGCCTTTTTTACCTTTCATGTACATGAAATGCATGCACAGCTACTTTCGGCCCACCCCGATCTTATAAGATTTAAAACACAAACGTACTGGCAGTTTTCAATAAAACGCGTGCAAGCACGCCGTCCTTGCCTTGCTCTTCATACATCAGATTTTACTTTCATGCCGATTTCTATAACAGCATTTTAAGA
Source organism: Ixodes ricinus (assembly GCA_037355805.1). Taxonomy (NCBI): domain Eukaryota; kingdom Metazoa; phylum Arthropoda; class Arachnida; order Ixodida; family Ixodidae; genus Ixodes; species Ixodes ricinus. The sequence continues at coordinate 40,789 of JAZHYW010012163.1, forward strand.
AAATACTTGTATTTTAAAGGTATTTTCTAACGGCTAGAAGCCCGAACTCATAGCATTATCTTTGGGAGTTGCTCCTGCTGAACGACAGTTCGTTCAGCAGAGGTGCCTTTTTGAGCGAAAAGCTCGCACTTTTAGTCTAGTAGTGGTATTCCCGCTCCGGTCGGTTTACAGAGAGAGAGAAATAACATTTAATAAACAATTTGTTTAGCTCTTCCGAGGTGAGCGGAGCCCTCATTCAAGGGCCCCTGTAGCTGTCGCTGCGCTGCGGGCCCTTGAGACGAGGTTATGCTGATCGTTCGGATCCAAGCTGGACAGCTCAGCTTCCCACTGCTCGGCGTTTGGGTTGGGAACTTGGGGAGGGGGGGGGGGGGCAGCCTGAACCCTAGGGCATGCCCACGTGATGTGAAATAAAGCGTTTTCGGTGCACAGGGGACATTTGTTAGTGCGGTATACTGTAGGGTTCATGGCATGTAAGAGGCTGAGGTGGGTGAAAGTGTTTGTTTGTAACATGCGGCCAACTTACAGCGTCCTCCCTCGTTAGAGTTTTGTGCGGCAGAGGAAGGGTGCGGCAACTCAATCAGAGATGTTGAGGATTTCATGATAGGTAAGGGGGATCGGGATGAGGACCAGGGATGGGTCTTCCTGCGGTGGCGGGGCCCGGAGGGTTAAAGCTCGGGCTGACGCGAGTGCGCGTTCGCTCCCGCTGAGGGAATTATGCCCCGGCGTCCATATCAGGGATACTGTATAGGGAGTTGTTCAGGGGGTGATTAGTTAAAATTCGGTGGGCAAATCTGGAGAGGCGACCATCGCCAAAACTACGGCAAGACACCTGCGAGTCAGTAAGTATTGAAAGAGATGGGATAGCTGGGTGAACGTGATAGCGAGCGCTATCGCCGCTTCCTTTGCCGCATGGTTTACAAAAGAAAGGGCTGAGAAGCAAATATTTAGACTAAGCAATACTAGCTTAGTCCAAATGAAAACATAATAGTACAATATCTCTGAACAAGTTATATGAGCCGAGCTCCTTTTCGAGCTGAAATGAATCGACGATATTAAAACTTATTTATGGTGCATGTAGGACTCGAGGCATGGGAACGGGGGCTCGCAGCCGCGGGATGTTTGCGGGCCGCGTGTTTGAGACCCCTGTTCTACTAGAAGGAAGGCGCCGTTTGCGCCTTGGCTTACAGTCGTGAAGAAACAAACAACCATGTTTGTGGTGGATCTCTGGACAGAGATTGAAGCAGCCTGTTGACATGCATCGCAGCAAGATGAAAAATAGTTCGCTCGAAGTTGAAACTAAACAGAACAAGTCATTTTGTTGTAGCGAAGCAGAAAAAGGCAAAATAGGCATTTATAGGCGGGAAACGGTAATTTAGGCTCAAACGCCGAAATAGGCATTTTTAGGCACTATAAAACCACTCTTAAAACGCTTCTTAACTCTTGATTCGTGCTCATATATAGAAAAGGCACGATAGGGACCAAAGGAACAAAAAGGCATTTGCCTAAAGACTCCGGCCTCTACTCATCAAGCTTGACGCCGGCACAAGGGGGAAGTAACAACCGCTCCACAGATCGCTGAACCAAACCAAGCCTATAATTGTAACCTTGAGAACTTCGATGAAACTCGACCAAGCGTGTGACCTCCAGAGGCGGCATTTCCTAACCCCCCCCCCCCCCCCCACTCCAACCTCCTCTCTCTCTCTCTCTAAAAAAATAAAACAACACCACTTTTGAAGAACCTTAAAACAGCTGCGAACAAACACTTTACTTCCAAAAACAAAAACCTTAGAATGGCAGCTTTTACTGAAGCACTGTCGCGTAGTTTTCCGTTTCGCACACAGACGAATTTATAATACCATGATGATTTTAACCCGAGACTGGAGCAGAAGGAGGAGATTTTTTGCAGTGGAAGAGAAAGTAGCAGGGACACTGAAAAAGAAGTATAGAAGTGTACACCTCGTCACCAAGGCCCATTTGTGAATATACCTCTTTGTTTCATTATTTTTGAGCTGTCTCCATGTCGTCGCTGCCGTTTGTTTAATCAAAACTGAGCATCTGACGCCACCGTCGCGAATATTTAATTGGCTTGGCACATCCACCCGCAAGAAGGCGCGGCTCACATTTTATTGCGCAATACCGTTTCCAATGAACCGGTAACCGTTGTTACGTTCCAAACCCCGGAGAGGCCGTGCTCCATTAAGAGCACACTTACAGGGACGGTCCGCAACATCATTGCTCGGCAAAGACCCTCTCGAAGACCCGGAACCAAGGCTTTCGAACATCAGCTGAAGGAACCAACATCAACGGGTCTTGTCTTCCTCTTTCTCCAACATCAAGAGAAGCTGCTGCTGCGGCGACATAAACCTCCGGGCCAATGAGAGTGGCTGTTGGACCTCATCTTCATCGAAGCCAGTAGCCACCACCATTCAAACCAGGACCCCGCAGGTGACGCAAGATCGTCATGTCACCGCGGGTATAAAGGGGGACCCGCGGACAAGCGCGGCGGAGACGGAATGGGACTGACCCCCAAACGCTACGATCCTCTCATGTCCCATTAAGACATCATCCCCATATAGCCCAAACCCGTTCTCCAGCCTGTCCGTCCCCAGTCCTTAACACCGTCACATGAAATCACGGTTTCGTTCCGGTTCGGGTTCAATGAAACGTTTAATTTAGGATCGAGTTCTGCTCCGGTTGAGGTAAAAATAACGGTTTTGCTCTGGTTTTCGGATCGAATTCGGTTCGACACCCTGGTTAAAAGCAATGTGCTAGTTGCGCATGATTACAACTGTCACATCGTCGCCTCACGCGGAGCCAAGAACGACAACTTGTCTGTCTACAACTATTGCTTCACTGAAGGCGCGCCATTTTCATCCTCGAAGGAGCATAAGCCAGTGAGATAATCAAGCCGACAGTAACCTCCAGCCTAATCATGATGTTTCAAGAGCCACTTACCATGCCCTAACGAACTGCGCCATCAGCCCGTAGGCCCTAGATGATAAGTGACACAACTCGCATAACAACGGAGCCCATTCCCGTCCCACTCCATTCCGGACATTAGGTATCCAATTCTATTCCCATTCCATTCCTTCCAGCGCTGCCGACATTTCATTCCCATTCCATTGCGGGGTCGCGAAAATAAGGAATGATCCCGGAATGATTCCAATTCCGGAGTGGCAACTCCGCAACACTGCTGCAAAAGACCCCTGGAGCTCGAAAGGGGGATGTAGTGTTGTGACCCTCTTATAACAGATGGCGCCACCGTTCCACACGGCGGCGTTATTGTTTTCTTCCCGGCAGTTTGCAGGGAATCAAATCACTTTTGGTTCAGCGGTGTGTGCAACTCTCCTTTCATCCTTCCTTGGTTGCTACCGTATCGTGACCGTCTGGTAGCGACAGGAACCGTAAAAGTTAGATAAAGGAATGTGTTTGACAAGCGCTCAAGGTGCGCCAGCCCATCCTATTGCGCGCGCGGACGGCACAGCCAATCTGCATAGATTAAAGTTAGGAAAAGGGTGAAACTATAACAAAACCATGAACTACAGCAAAGAGAATCGCAGAAATAAAAACCAAAACTTAGAATGCTTGCCTAGGAAACTTTAATTCGACTGGAATCCTCACAAAAATTGCTTAATCACTCAACTTGAAACTGTTGAAAACCAAGCGGCCCACCGCTTTTCCTCTAGCTATGATTATACAGCCAGTGTCTCTTCAATGAAAATAAGCCTAAATTTATTTTCTCTCAAGGCCTGCCGCAAGGTGGCCCACCTTTGCTTGCTTCATAAGCTTTATCATTGTCATCCCGTCGTTAGAAGTTCATTCTTGCTTAATACCACATGGTTATCTCGTCGCCTCAATGACTCGTGCAATTTTCAAAGCACACCCGGTTCGAGTAACGCCTTTAACTCCTACCACTACAAATTGTGTACTGAAACGGTCTTCCAGAATTTCTCGTGTTGATCCCTGATCATGTGGTTTTAAAAGCTCGATCGTCTTGCATTTTAGCTTTACTTATAGGTTTTCGGTGTTGCTACTTCAGTTTTTGCTCGCGGTAGTGCGTGCTGTATCTTTTATTTTGTTATTTGGGTTTCCAAAATTTCATTGTATAGTTTCTTGGCTGGCCCTCTCCTTATGTAATGCCCTCACACGGGGACTCTTAAGGAAAAAAATATTAAAATGACACAGACACACACACAAGAAAAAAAAACTTAGGTTTCAACGCTTTGGAAAGATTGAATCTGCAATACAAATTGGAGACTTCTCGGGGTATTAAATAATTTGATATCAAGGATCATACCAAAGTTCGTGGCATGGCAGGCGCAGCTCTATTTGGCTCTATTTGGAGAATTTCCGCCTTGAGAAACACCAAGGGCACAACTCTTAGGAATCATTTGGTGTGGTGTACCGGTATGATATATTCATTAAAAATAATAAAAGAAGATAGTCCCTACTTTCTCGTTTTAATTTTAGTAGCACATTTCGTTGTTGATAGGCTCCTTTGTTTCTCTGTGGGTTTGAGATTTCCATGTTTCAACTTAACACGAGACTGGGCTATGAAATATAACTATGGAAGTAGAAGACCAAAAATGGGAAGAGAACGTCTCAACGGTTAAGTTGCAACATGGTAAACATCCACACAGGGGCGGATCCAAAGGGGGAGGGGGGCAACGGGGGCGGCCGCCTTCCCCCCCCCCCCCAAACAAGGTCGACCCCCTCCTCTACCCTTCTCGGAGGGCAATTTGACATTGGTGGTGCACAAGGTGCATTACCCATGTCAAATTGCGCTAGCCCGCTCGGCCCGGTGCACAAGAAAGAATGGAAGAATAGTATCCTTACAAATTTTGCCGCCCCGCTCAAAACAAAGTTCTGGATCCGCCCCTGCATCCACGAGCTCGCCTGTACTGTAAGCAGGTTTTTTTGTTTCATTAATTGCGGTTTACCTTTTTAGGTGTTCACACCTAGGTAGCGTTGTGCCATCCTTTCAGGCGAACCTCTCTGCATAGAGTAAAACCTGTAGGCATGCAGGTCCTTTACTTATACAGGTTTTGTACGCATACAGGTTTTGTACGCATACAGATCCTGTACGCAAGCAGGTCTTGTACGCAAGCAGGTCCTGTACGCAAGCAGGTCCTGTACGCAAGCAGGTCCTGTACGCAAGCAGGTCCTGTACGCAAGCAGGTCCTGTACGCAAGCAGTCCTGTACGCAAGCAGGTCCTGTACGCAAGCAGATCCTGTACGCAAGCAGATCCTGTACGCAAGCAGATCCTGTACGCAAGCAGATCCTGTACGCAAGCAGGTCCTGTACTCATGCAGGTCCTGCGTGAATGCAGGTGCAGTATGTATACGGGGAGACTAGTTTTAATACACGTCTCGTATATCATAACACCGTATGAACAACACCGGTAAACCTGTATAGATATCTATAAGTTTTTTTTTTCAGTGGGGTACACCATGAAAATATAGTTTGTCGTTTTGCCAATCCAGGGTGTTATTTAAGTTACTATTTTTTCTCTATCAGACGCAGTTATCTGCAAAAAGTCGAATCGAGGAAGACATACCAACATACCAACGGGAGGATTTCTAAACAAGAAAGAGTGGGGGGACTAGCACAGAGCCCAGGGGCACTCCGGATTTTACTTCCTTAAGTGTTGACAAATGGTCTGAAACATGAACAGATAGCTTTGTATGAGAAAAAAACTAACTTTCTAATCGAAAGTATAATCGAGCTGTCTATGTTCAGCCATTTAAGCTTTTTTAATAACCATTCATGGGGCACGCAGTCGAAGGCCTTTGAAAAGTCCAAAAATGCAAGGTCGGTCTGATAAAACGAATAAACATTTTCGTAAAGACCTGACAGTAGTTTAAAAAATTAGTTTTCACAAGATTTACCTTTCCTGATGGCGTGATGTCCTTCAAAAAAGGTATCGTTGTCCAAAACAAATTAATGACATGGATATAGATAACGTGCTTTGAAATTTTGCATGCGACACTCGTAAGCGATATGGGACTGTAGTTATCTAAACATGGCGGGGTACCGGAATTCTGAACGCAACTCTCCTACCCATACTGCCACTCCTTGGTCAAAGTGCGTTAATCGAGAGATTGCAGGTATTGTAAATCCAGAACGTTGCTGGAGAAATTTTCGGCGAGTTTTGAAAGTTTAGTGGCGAGTTTCGATATGGCAGACCTTCGAATAATTTACTTATCCCATGTGGACACACCATTATCGCTTACAAGAGATCCTGGTCGAGGGTCAATGCACAAAAGGTAGGCGAAACTATTCGTTCATGAAAACTTCTATAAATATTTATTTAGCGTTTTCACTTTCAAGGTCGATATACGTTCTTCCTTGCGCATCTATAAAGCCAGAGTTAGAATACTTTGATTTCGGTGGGTTTATGCAATACCAAAACATTGTGGAGTGTGACTTCAAGAGGCCGTTTAAGTCATCTTTATAAAAACAACGTTTTATTTGTTTTATTTCAAGGGCTCATATCATTGAATGTGAACTATACAAGTTCCAGAACACGCTGTCGTTCCTTTCCCCAACTCTGTGATAAAAGCGTTTTTTTTAAACAAAAGCCGATATTTTTTTTGTTATTTACAGACGTTGAGGGTTGTTCGGTATTTTAATCTTTGGTACAACTTGTTGAGCATGATAATGACTTGGCCTATAAAGGCCATTCGATTTTCTTTGACAGACTGTAAGTGCGAATACCAATTGCAGTCATCAAACAAAATTGTTCATAGCTGTGCTAATTTCGGCAGCCTTAGCCTTGAAATAGTCGTGGACTACTTTACACTGCCTACGGCGTGCTGAATAACGATATCTGCTTCGATTAAAACCATTTTATGATCAATTATTTCCTCTAGAACATTCAGGCGCTCCATTGTTTCAGGTACAGTCGTTAAAACTACGTCTAGAATGGAGCGACCTCGAGTAGGCTCCAGAGCTACCTGTTTTAGGCAGTGTGTGTTGAAAACATTCAAGAGCTCAGAACACGCAGAAGCGTTTCTACACTCAAGTAATAGTTCAAAAGTCAATGCCTGGGTAATTAAACTCGCCTCCCGAAAAATGCATAACATCCGGGGTAACGATAAGGAACATCAAGGAAGATTCAAAGATTGCGAATAAAATCACACGTAGCTCTGTAGCATACACCAATCATGGCATAAAAAATGAAGATTTTATGTTAACTCGGACTATTTTAATGTCCATGTTCAAATCGACGGAAACAGCGTGAAAGCACTTATTAACAACGAGAAGTACGCCTCCACCTCTGCTATGCTATGCTCTCGATCTTTTCAATAAATTTGATATTTTTTATCAAGCATAAATTCACCCTTATGAAATTCACTGGAAAGTCGTGTCTCTTATCCAAGTATGACGAAAATATCGATTTAGCACGAAAGTTCTTGCTTGAAAAAAAGGCTCCTAAAATAAGCAACAATAAAAGACACAGCTCCAAGACAGCGTTCTTTTGCGCGATAAGCTGCGTGAGTAACAAACTTTATAACTGGTCGTTCGCTGGAATCAGCAAAAATACGTGGGCGTTGCTATGAGCTTTTTTCTAAAACAATTGAGTCATTTTACGTTCAACCATAGCCTCCTCTATAGACCTTTCTGTGTACTCTCGTCCCCAGTCACCTAATAGGCGTATCCGGTATGGGCGACGAAAAAACAATCCAATGTTTCAACCTGCAAATAGTAAAAAATAAAGGGTTGGCAAAACGAGAAAGTGTGACGGTTACGCTTATATCCTAAATGCCTTCTATTGGCGTGGCAAAGGCAAAACAATGTTTTCGCCCATACTGGAAGAGACGTCAATTCAAGATGGCGGCGCACTTGCAGAAAAGGTCTATACGGAGAAAGCCTGGCACGTTGCGAAAAAAAGTGGCCGCCGAAAGTAGGAGAGGAGGGGCGGGGAATCGGGAGCGGAGGGAAGCTAGACTGCTAGTGCCACACAAGAGCGAGCGGCCAAACGCAGAAACAGTATTTTTTTTTTCCTCTTTTTTTTCGGAATCGCGGAGAAGAGAAAGTCAACGTCAACCCTTCTCCTTGCCGTCCCTGCGTCCGCATCTCCGCAGCGGTCCCGGTCGTCGCTTTCGTTTGCGTTGGAGGTTGTGCGACGAGTTGCCCGGAAAGGTCGGTATCTCGTGCTTGGAGCGTTCGGCGACTCATGGGCCATATACTTCGCTTCACCTTAGGTTTGAACGAAGTCAAAGATATACTTCGTTTGATCTTACGTGCGAGGGAAGGCAGTGCTAGGCGTGCGAGCCGAGCACTCATACGTTCGCTGCTTTGCACTGGCTATCCTCTCATGCTTATAGCTTCGCCTTCGCTCCCACATAGGACTGAACGAACATAGAAGCGGGAGATCGACGCTTTGTGCATTGCTGCTTAGCTTGAGCGTGCGTGCAATGCAGTAACCCCAAAAGCGCTGGGCTCGCGCCTCTAGCTTTGGTTTCGCTCGCACATGAGGTGAAACCAAGTAATATGATACGCAACTTTAGCTTCCGTGAGAAACGAGAGCAACTCGGGTTGTAGTGCTAAGGACGAAAAAATAAAACGTGAAGGACACGGACAGACATGCACACAGTGTAGATGTCTGCACCTGTCATTTACGCGTTCACTTTTGTAATTAGCATACCTTATCAGTCTTCGTCGCTTACTCAACGGAGGCTCGAGCGGTAGCAGCGTTCACAATAAACATTTTTACTACTACTTTACGAACTGTTTCCATTGTTGCGCCTGTAGTCCAGTTGAAGCTCATACACGCGACGTTCAAAATGTGGCTAATCGGACACTCCCACTGAAATGACGGTCCTCGGCACCTGGGCGTCGAAACTACTCAGTCAAAACTGTTTGGTTCTTCCGCGGCACGACACGATGGTCCGACGACGGCGCACTCCGCTGGCACACCGACAACTCTGCCGACGCCACCGGCATCGTGCATTGCTGCCAGCGCCCTTTCGAATCGCCGCCGTCGCCGCAGTCGTTTCTCCCGGAGTACGAAAACGACGGTGACGAAAACACAAAACCAAACGTGGTTCGGGGAGCGGCCGCTCATGACCCAAGCGCTCGCAGTCTATCTCTGCCCTTTCTGCTCTGCGCTACCATATTGGTCACCGCTTTGCGCGCTCCTCCTCTCCTTCTTTCTGCGGCCGCGCGCCCTATGGCTCCGCCGTCGATGTGCCAGGCTTTCTCCGTATAGAGGAGGCTATGGTTCAACACAAAGAGCTTGTTGGCGGTAAACGGTTTATCGTGGCGGAACCTGAAGGGAGCACCTTGGGCCTTCGCGTGTTTTAACAGTTTTAGCCGAGCAAGACGCACGTAATAAGCATAGTCGCGGCCGACTGAGCACCCCGTACCCTTGAACTTGGAAGCATTTTCCATAATAATATTTTTCTTTTAGGGAGCTAAACCTCACCATACCAGGACTACACTTACCTTCTTTACGAGGCCCCAAGCGGCAAGCTTCGTGAATGTGCGATCCATCAACATTAAGATTAAGGCGTTCTTTGCAAATATTAGTAGTTTTGTTTTCTAAAACTGACCACGTCTCTTGATCAAAATATGCGGGAGCAAAAAAAAGAAACCAGAAGATTGAATTCACGAGACCTGTTCTCGCCATCATCAAAATGCGATATCAACTGTGATAGCACGACAAATGCAGCGGCGAGTTCGGGCTCTGCACGTTTATGACTCCCGGAGCGTTCATCTTTTATCCCAATTAAGTCACCTTCTAACGTGGTCACGGGCTTTACCAGGTCATCGATGGATAGGTCCGTGCGGTTCTCTTCGGTAAGAACTATTTTTTTGTATTTCTTCTTGTCCATTTACCAGCTTCAGAACTGTACCTTGAACCTCATCGATGATAACCGCCAGCTCTGTGTTAGGTGTACCCGGAGTTAGTTTCAATATCACCACCGGATGGAAGGATGGATGGATGGTAATGGCTATACCCTTTGTAGCGGGCGGCAGCTTGCGCTACCTAGCCTAACATTTCGTCATCTTTTTTTTTTAACTTGTATGAATTTTGTTATAACAGACCCCCCCCTCTCTTTTCAAGTGAATTTATTTTATCTGTATTTTTTTCTCCTTATCCTTCCCTAGATCTCTTCCACCAATCTTCCAATCTTCTCTTAGTTACCGCAATTCTTTCCCTATCCATTCGTCCATCCATGTCCGGAAAACCCAGTGCCCCCTCCAAATCCGTAGTCATCTCCCCCAAGAGGGTGGGACGAAGCCCCGTGCACCTTAAAATTACATGTTCTATAGTTTCCCTTTCGCGGCTGCATATGTCGCACAGAGTGTCTACTTCCTGGAATTTAGCCCTGTACGTTTTTGTTCTTAGCACCCCCGTTCTAGCTTCAAACAGCAAAGAGCTCCCCACTGAATTATCATACAGCTGTTCCTTCTTTATTTCATGTTTTTGTGCCCTGTATATTGTTAAAGCTGATTTCCCCTGCATTCTCTCTTCCCACAATTTCCTCTCTGTTTCCTTTACTCCCTTTTCTACTGATATGCTCTGATCGGCTCCATCTCGTTGAATGTATTTAAATCTCAGCTTGCGGGTTCGGTTTGTCCACTTAGTGTTTAGACTTTTCATATATAGATACTTGTACACTTTCGCTGCCCACCGTGTATCCTCAATTTCAGCTAGTCTTTGTTCAAATTTTACTTTACTGATCGCTTCTCTACTCTCGAAAGATGCCCAACCCATATCCCCCTGTACTCCCTCATTTGGTGTATTCCCATGTGCCCCCAATGCCAACCTACCCACACTCCTTTGCTGTATCTCTAAACCTGCCTGGATTTCTGACCTCATACACAATACCGCATTCCCAAATGACAGCCCTGGCACCATGACTCCCTTCCATACACCCCTAACGACTTCATATCTATTATAGTTCCATAGCGCCCTGTGTTTCATGATAGCCGAATCTCGTTTCCCCTTCTTTATTACAATATCTGCATGGTCTTTTAGATACCGTCTTCCTTCACTTAACCATACTCCCAGATATTTGTACTTTTCTACGTGTTCTATCAATGTGTCCTGTATCTCCAGGGGTTCCCCCTTCTCGTCGTTGAAAACTATTATACCAGACTTGTCCCTACTAAATTTTAGTCCTAAATTGTCCCCTTCCCTGCTGCAAATCCTAATCAGTTTCTGTATTGTCTCACGACTGTATTGTCTCACGACCTTGAAGTAGCAACAACAGGTTGCCAAACTGGTTGGTGAAAGTTCCAGTGCGTGGAAACTACAAGAAACACAACATTACATCTGAAGCTGCGGTCTTCTTTTCGAGCGCCAACCTGCGTTGTGAAGAAACTGTAGAGCTACCCTGCGACAGAAGTGCTCACTTGCCCAGCGTCATTATTTTTGTTTCGGGAGCTGCATTTGCACGTCTCGTGTCGTTGATGCCGCTGACGATGGCGCTAAAATGCACAACATCAGACGTCCTGTGGTCGCGTGAGTGAAGGTTGTTGTAGACTCCGCGGCAGTGCTGTAATTCCGCTCAACCGCGGGTACATGAAAAACTTTGAAGTATGGTGGTGCCATTTTCTACGCGGTGTTCCTGGGTGCGACAAATATATTAGGGATAAAACTGGTATACACGTTACTGATACCGAAGTCATTTTGTTCTGGGTAATACCAGGATAATGAACACTCAACCTCTATTCATAGTTTCCATATATTGTTCTGAATTTATTTGGGATATAAAGGGTTAACTTATAGTATATCTAATAAACAGACGTTCTGCCGGAAACATTCCTGTAACGTTTTTCTTCCGCACTTTGTAAATGTGGAAGACGAGGAAAGTTGTTTAAAAAGGGAAATTTACGTTTATATAGTTTCTGAACTAAACAAGTAAAAGTAAATTATTTCTACTGCTGTCATACTTACTTATCAATATTTAAAACATTCTTACTTACGTTCCTATTATAATTTACCAAAGGAAATTAAGCACAGCGGTTTTGAATTGTTTCAGTTTTGAAGCACAGTTGTTCCTGCAGGTAAATGCAAGAACAGATGACACATTTGCGAACGTAGTTAATGTAGCAATGTAGGCACCGACTAAAACCGACTATGAATGGTGCCGTGCATTCCGAAAACATTAGACAAAGTTTAATAAATCATCTCGTTGAATTTGAAAGGTTAGAAGTTTGTATAGCCATGCTTTACTAAACTTGTTTGATAACCCTGCTCACACATTTTTTTTCTCATCAAAATAAATGGTTTTAGCTCCAGGAAACCATCTTCATTTGATCTTGTATGCCATCACTTCCACTCAAAAACTGGGTTCGTGCCTTCAAAAAAGGTGGCAGCATTTCTGAATAGCACCAGCAACCTCGGAAGCGGAGAGAAGGATTTAATTTTACCCTTTGAAATTCTCCGAAGTTTTCGGCAGTTCTTCCGGAAATCGCCATACACAAGTACAAAGAAATGAAAGTTCAACATAGTTGTCAGGCAGCTAATTAAGGCCGACTGACCGAATTTATTTTAAAAAACAACCATAAAGCAACACATGCATCGGTGCCAAATACTGCTAACTTGACAAAAATAATAGGAGTAAAATCATACCAATATGTCTGGGAGCTATATACTTCGCAAAACAATAACTTCCAAGGCACAACACGGCATCATGTTTTTCTTCTATATACAAACTCGAAATCGGATACCAGTAGCGTGTTTGCAGAATCTGAAACACCAAAACATGTAGACCATAGGGATGAAAAAAAAATGCATCCTCTCCAGACAGTGTGGAGCCCTTTAAAATCCGTGAAGTAAAAACCACGATAACTTATTCCAACACTTAGTATCCAAAACATCATTTGACATCTGTCCACACTTCGCATTAAAAACGCTCTTCACACAGGCTGACGCATCCAGTGTTCACGCACGAAGAACAAGTTGCTTAAACATCTTGGTGTTGCTTTCATGCTGAATACAGCTGGTGTAACACAGTGACATTTTTTCTCTGAAAAGCATATGAAGGACCAGCTAGAGACAGCTTATGCTAATTGTTAAGAATCCCGTGCCATTATTTTCCCGAATTCTTAATTTAATTAAGGCTGATGGCTCGTGGGAAGTGTACATGATGCACTGAGACGTCACGGGTGCCTGCCTACTCTCGCGAACCAATTTACATAATACAAGTCCGACCAGAGTGAGTCGGGCGATATTGGGCACCATGCAGGCGCCTCTCCGACAACTGCACGCGCTTAGTCGAGTCCCCTCAGCAACTGTATTGGGAAACCTCATAGCCCAATATCGTGTTCAGAAAATTCAGAAATACCCTACAATTCGAAGGAATTGAAGGACTATATGCATTAATAAGTTGACTCGTACCATTTCTTAAACTTTTGTTTTCGGGGATGAAGTTAGTAATGAATTCACTGTCCTTGCTGGTGATATATTCCAGATATTCATTCCCGTCGAGTTGAATGAACTAATAAATCGTGACCAGCACAGTAGAAACAAATTAGGACCCTCTTTTGGTGCTCTACTTTTTAACTAGTACTACTAGTGTACGTAGCCCCTGAATTATACCTGAAGCGCCAACGCGGAAAATCTGACAGATGATGAAAGCGCTGAGCATCTATGTCCCGGTAGCCGACTCGAGGAGACACTCAGTCACGTCACAGTCCTGCACCCTTCAGAGCGCTTCACTGCTCGCCGTAGGCGTCGTATGAGCGATGGGCTCAGATGCGCGAGTACTCGTCCTGCTCCTCCTCGAGTACGGGCGGCCGCATGCTCTGCCTGGAAAGTCTACTGGGGCGCCGGGTGCGCAGAACGTCGTCCTCGGTCACGGGGGACACCGAGAACCGAGACGGCCAGTAGCTCAGGTTTTGACCCCGGTGCACGGAAGAGCGCCGCCGGGACTGCAGCAGCGACGCCGGCGGAGGCTGCAGGCCGTCCTGAGACGCCGTCGGGGGATCCGGGTTGTCCTGCGCAAACCAGACGTTTCGGGATCGGCTCAGTGGCACGCATAGTGGCATAGTTGCGGACTGGCACAGTGACACAAGGGCACAATGACACAGTGGCACAGTGATGGGTTGTCGCAGTGGTAGATTTGCACAGTGGTAGGTTTGTACAGTGGTGGTTGGCCACAGTGGCAGTTTGGCACAGTGGCAAAATGGCACAGTAGCGGATTGGCATAAAGCTGAATTTAATTTCCTTTCAGGTATTTTTTTCTCAAATCGCTCGCAGGGAGATTTATGAGGGAAGACGAAACATCAGAATGCATCTTATTCAACGCTGTGGAAAAGGAGACTAGAGCAGTGGCCATGTTACATATCAAACAAAGTCGTAAATGTATTCAGAAACTTGGTAGGGTCCTGTATGCAGTACCCTACTCTAAAAATAGGGTGTAAAATGGTGTATTGTTACACCCTTTGTCCCATATAATACACCCCAAAACGTCAATTTGACGTACAGCGCCCTATAGTCGAACAGACGGCGCCAAATTTTACGAGGGGCTTGATAGCCGTGTAGGTACAACTTATTAAAATAGCTAATGTACATGTCACTGACTACAAAAAAATAATCGGAGTTTTCTTGGCCCTACTGCAAAAACTCAGTGTTTTCTTTATGTGTTCTTTGACACGTACTTTAGCTATTTAAAAATGTTATATCGCACCCTCATCAAGCCCCTCGTAAAATTTGGGGCCGTCTGTTCGACTATAGGGCTCTGTACATGGAACTGAAGCTTTGGGGTGTATTATATGGGACAAAAGGGTGTAAAGTGATGCCCTTTTTTTTAGAGTGCAAGGTTATAACTTATAATATCATCCGGGAGCGAATTTCGGTGGGAAGCTGATAACTCCAGTAAAACGAATCGGAAGATGTTTGTTCTAAAAACAGCGATGGAGTTTATGTGAGTTGTCCATGCATAAGTAACCATTGTTGGAAGCCCACAATCCTTTTATGAACGATAAATGGTAAAATGGGCGATGTGGAGAGGACAAGCGACACGCTTTGCGGCCATCTAAAAGAACAGCAATAATATTTGTTGTTGTTCGGTTATGCTTGAACGAACATAGCAGAGGATCAAACGAGTGGTTCTGTTCTGAGATTGATTGATAGGGGGTTTATGGCGCATCAGCATCTAAGGCTATATTGCGCCAAGCTTAGACTATTGCAATTCGGGTTTAAGAAGAGGAAAGAGCAATAGTAGCGAAATATATGATAAAACCATGAAGATGAATGTGTATAAGTGTAAACAATATGACAATGAATTTAGGATAGAAAGTAAAATCACAGCCGGTGTAGAAGGCCGATATCTGTGAGGAAATTAAAAACAACTGTATGGAATGAGCGGTTCGTCACGTAGTAGTAGGGAAAGGTGTTGTGGAATGTGTTCTTTATAAAGCAGTGAGAAGTGTTTATACCGGCATTGGTCATACATAGGGCATTCAATGAGTATGTGCATAATACTTAGAGGTAGGTTACAGTGCACACATTCAGGGGCATCCTCACCGCTCAAGAGGTGTCCATGTGTGAGACGAGTATGACCGATTCGTAACCTACAGAGTATGACTTCATAAAAGCGCTCCCGATGTCGGGCACTCTCCCACTCGCCTAGAAAAAGTTTGATTGCGTGTAGTTTGTTGCTGGTTTCGCTGTTCCACTGCAGCTGCCACTTTGCTGTGATGCAACGATTCAGAGACGTGTGGTAATCTTTGTAGGGTATTTGGTGTCTGTCAATTTCTCGATCATTAGCAGAGTTGGCTGCACAATCAGCTGCTTCATTTCCAGGAATGCCAACATGGCTAGGAACCCAGCATAAGACTATGTCAAGATTTTTCTTACCAGCCAGGATAATCTTGTGCTTTAACTCAGAAACCAGTGGGTTTTTACACGGTTCATTGATGCGACTGCCTTCAGAGAGCTTAAAGAGTCGGTGTAGATTACAGCGTGAGAAAGTCGTCTTTTGATTATGTAATCAACAGCCAGCAGCAAACCATAAAGCTCTGCTATTAGTATAGAGGCTTTTGAATTTATTCTCTTCACCTGATTTACCAATGGTCCCAACATAGCACAGCCTTCTACCGAGCCTTTTTTGTCCCGTCTGTATAAAAACTGGCATACTCGTGATATCTGGTCTGAAGCTCAAAGAAGTCCTGCCTTATGACGTCCTGTGGAACATCCTTTTTGTCATACTTGGTCAGTGTAAGGTCGCAATGTATGTGGCAGTTGTTCCATGGAGCTGTATCTGGTGGGTACTGGACTAACTGAGGGTTTGCATCCATCCTAACAGATTGTGCTGCAGTATTATTCCTCATAGAAAAAGGGGGGACTATGGAAGGTTTGTTTTCAAATGTGCGTTGGAACTTCAAAGTCTCAATATTATCTCGAACGGGGTGCTCCGAGACAGAGCGCATCCTGACAGAGTACATAAAACCCAGGGAAAACCACCTATACTCAAGGGACAGTTCGTTTGCTTCCGCGTAAAGGCTAAGCAAATGCAGCAGTAGCCAATTGCAGTCCCTGATGATGAATAGGATCTAACATCTTCAGAACTGATGCCCGAGCAGAGTTATAGACAATACAACCATAATCAAGCTGAGAGCGAATGACTGAGCGATAGATACGCAACAGACACAATCGGTCGAATCCCCATGATACATGTGACAAGACCTTAAGGATGTTCAGAGATTTACGACACTTGAGTTTTAAGCTCTTAATGTGTGGAACGAAAGTCAACTTGGAATCGAGCACAAGGCCCAAAAACTTGTGTTCATTTTTTACAGCAATAGGAGAACCATACATGTTCAATGACGGTTCCTGAAGAGCACCACGTCGACGAGAAAAGCTGACACAAGCTGTTTTTTTCGGGAGAAAATTTAAAACCATTTGTATCGGCCCATCTGACCAAATTATTGACCGCAAGTTGGACGCGACGTTCACAAATTGAGGAATTACAGGATGAAACGGAGATCTGGAGATCATCAACATATAAAGAATATTGCTCCGAAGGAGGAATTGCACGGCCAATGGAATTAAGTTTGACGATAAAAAGAGTGACACTCAGTACACCCCCTGAGGGACTCAATTTTCCTGTAAAAACTGATTAGAGAGAGTTTTTTCCAGCCTCACGCGGAAAGTACGTTGCTGCAGGTAACTCTGTATAGCACTCAACATTCGGCCACGGAAACCAAGATCGAATAAATCTTTCAGTATGCCGCAACGCCAGACCGTGTCGTATGCCTTCTCCAAATCAAAGAATATGGAGAGACACTGTTGCCTGTTGGCAAAGGCCTCACGTACGAAGGTCTCAAAGCGGACGAGATGATCGACAGTGGACCGTGCTGAACGAAAGCCACACTGGAACTTATCAAGGCAGTTGTTTCGTTCTAGAAAAAATATGAGTCTTGTTAATCATCCTTTCTAATGTCTTGGAAAGACAGCTAGTTAGAGCTATTGGTCTGTAGCTAGATGCACAAGAGGGATCTTTGCCGGGCTTCAGCACTGGCACAACCACCGCAATCTTCCAGGAAAATGAAAAGTGGCCCTCGAGCCAAACTCTATTAAAAAGTTACAAGATTAGTTCCATAGTGGATGGATGGAGATGTTCGAGCATTTTATAATGAATACCTCGTGGTCCAGGGGCAGTTTGTTTAGAACAACGAATTGCCATTTGAAGTTCGTATAATGTAAATAGAGTATTTAGGGTTCGTGCGTGCCACCTGATGTGATAACAGCTTTTTTTTCTGCTCTATTCTTGTGTCGCTGGGACGTTTGAGTGTAATGTCCGGAACTGGAGACGTTCTTGAAGTGCTCACCGAGCATGTTGGCCTGTTCCTCAAGACTTGCAGGACACACTCCATTCCGACTCAAGAGTGGGACAGTGAATGCCCGGTAAGAGCCGTCAATTTTATGTACGCAATCCCAGACTTCCTTCGCAGATACAGTGCTGTTAATTGAAGAAGTTTTCTTCGCTTGCCTTCGAATCCACGTCGCCTGGGCCCTTTTTCTTTTAAATTCAATAAGATTGTGTGTTGTAGGGTAGCGTCTAAATATACCCCACACTCGATGTTGTTCTTTTTGGGCAAACGGCAATCTTTGTTCCACCAGGGCTTTGGTCTCCTGGGTAGATGCGAGGACGTCATGGGGTTGGAGAGAATGACGGCTTGTAAAATGTGCTGAGTGATATGTTCGGTGGCTCTATCGATATCGAGATCGTCGAGTGATGTGCATCCAAAAAGATATGATTCTTTGAAAGTAGGCCAGTTGGCATCTTCGAATTTCCAACGAGGAGAGCGCGTTGGGACTGTCATGGGAAGGTGGTTAAATTCTAAGATGATGGGAAAGTGGTCAGTTCCGTGAGGATACGGGATGACCTTCCATGAAAGCAATGGGAATAATGATGGGTGACAAATAGATAGGTCAATGGAAGTGAATGTGTGAGTTGCTGAGCTAAAATATGTAGATTCATTTGTAATTATCTCTTTTTCTTCCCTCCATTTCGGACATGTGCGTGAAAATGCGGGGTGTGGTCCGCCACAGCTTATGCATTTATGGTCGTTTTCACATATGTCAGCGACGTTGTCAGTGGCACTACATTTCGCGCAAGTTTCTCGGCCGCGGCAGTTTCGGGAGCCATGCCCAAAACGCTGGCAACGAAAGCATCGCTGTGGGTTCGGTACAAAAGGACGAACTCTGCAGTTTAGATACCCTGCCTTCATGGTGGAAGGCAGAGAGTGGAGTTCAAAAGTAAGGACTAAGTGTCGGGTTGGTATCTCCTGTCCGTCTCGTCGTAGGGTGATTCGCCGCACGGCTACAGCAGCACTCCGACGCAGACCATTAAGGATTTCCTTTTCAGTACACTGAAGGAGGTCATCCTCAGAGATGACGCCGCGGACAGTATTCAAAGTGCGGTGCGGAGTTACAGAAACTTGGTGTTCGCCTAAGCTTGTCAACTTGAGTAATGCTGTGCTTTGAGTTTTATTTTCTACCTCAACGAGGAGGTCCCTAGCAAGTTTTTTGCCTTGTAATTCTTTCCGATTGTCTGCTCTAGGACCTTAGAGACAAGGAAAGGTGACATCTTTGACAACGGTAGACTCTCGTTTTCAGCGTGAAGTACAAGAAAACGTGAAAAGGTGTGGGGTTCTTTGGCTTTTGCAAAAGTAGGGGAGCGGGGCGAACCCTTTTGGGGGGTCGCTCTGCTCGGGGTTTAGAAGAGAGGGACGCCATAAAAGGCAAAGGGTGTTCCGCATGTGTGGCACGCCGCCCACCACGGAGCCTAACGAGAGAATAGGTAACACCCCATAACGAATATGGCTTTGCTGGAAGCATTACTCTGTTAGCGCTACCCAGAAACTATAACCAAGTGTGGATCTGGACGAGAGTATCTGTCACCACCCAAGGTTAGCCCTTGCCACCAAAGCAGTTGAAAAAGGAAAGAAGAGAAATGAGAGGAGTGAAAAGAAGTAGAAGACAAAGGTGAAAGAATGGAGGGGATAGTAATAGGATTGGCGACTAGACTGAATCATCCTGGCCGGGCCTTACCAGGACTCCCACCTATGAGAAGCGGGGGCCGAAGTGGTGTATTGCCTCGATCGGGGGGCCCCGAAGGGTCCAAACCTACACCGGGCTCAGCTCAACCACCAGGATGCCCTTTTCCTCAGACACGGGAAAGCCACGCAGAGCCAGACGTGGGCGGGCCAACCCGCATGGCTCGAGGTCCGTGGTTACTCCACATACCAAACACCTGCTTTCACAGGTGCCTCCAGCGGGGTTTATGAGGAACGACTTCCTATGTCAATTCCAAATGAAATATGCATATTCATGATGGGTCATCTGATAGCGGAAAATGCAATCAAGTTTGTATCCCAAGATATAGATGATGCCTCAGAAAAATAAAATTTGTGTTACTTTTCGAAGTGATGTAGCTAACGTGTGGTTTCCATGTAAGGTTTGAAGTGAGATGATCCCCAAGACACTTGTATGTGGAAGCGCTGTTTATTGTTTTATTGAAAAGTGTGGTTATGCTGTGCGAGAGTGTAGATGCTAGTGAAATTTAATTATTTTGTAAACGCTCAATTTTAAGTGTGCTCCTAAACAATGTTTTGAGACGTCTCTATTTATTGCCTAACAGCGTACAGCCTCCCCAGACTTGAATTGTTCTCCGCATTATACAATAATCGCCATATAACCTTATAGTAGATCGAATAAAGGCAGGCAGGTCATTAACGGAATTAAAGAATCAATGTACAAAGCACGGTTCCCTGAGAACTCCTAAACTTACAATTTGATGTAATTATTCGTTTACGATAACGAAGGCACAGTTTAAAAAAAGTAAACTTCATTGTCTTACCCATTGCTAGAATTTTAGCTATAGTATGTTTAGCATGAAACAGACGTGATGTTATTTGTTATTGTTATTTGTTAATTGCTATTTCATATCAAGAAAAATAATACGCGTCTCTTTCCGGGAATGCGCGTTTTCACTAACAGCAGTATTGAACCCGTAAAGCTGCGTTTCGTAAGAGAATGATCTTTGGAACCGGTACTGGTGTACACAAATAAAGCTAATAACGCAAAACTAGCCAATTTTACTCAATTTAACAATGTGCTTTATAAGAATAGTACAAGCTTGGACGGGATAAAAACAGCGCGAACAAATCGAAGGACGAGTCAAAGAATGGGAAGACCGAGCGCTGTATGCTAAAAATTATAGTCAAATACATTGGCCGTGGAACCAACTTTGCTAAAAGGACGTGTAGGAATGTTAAAAAATAAAAGCGATTACACAATATTTAAGTTTACAAAGCAAAGTAGAAGGATTTGCCCACTGGGTCATAGGTGACATGCATGCTCTCACGGTTTTGATGTGAATCGAAGAAGGACACCGTTTATGCACTGGAAAACGGCGATACAATTTGTCTCTGAAGACGATCTGAGACTCGACATGAAAAATGTCCAATTGGCACCGAGAGAGAAAGCAAAGTAGTCGCTGTATGGGTCGTTGGACCCCAGCCTGATCCCAAGTTTCGGGTTGGTGTCAGCCTTCTACTTCAACTGCTTGATTTTGCAGATATTTTTTATGGAGTTTGCTGTTTTTATTCTAACACTATAATAATAATAAACCAAGCGCGGTATAAAACTTCATTTTTAATTCAAACAAATTTTATTTTAAATAGGGGATGAGAGGTAGACGAGTTGTCTTCGCCGTGCGTTCATCAGGCACGACGGACAGTAAATAAGTGGAAAATCGACAGGGTAAGTAGACTAATTAGCTGAAACCTCTGAATTAACTTTGAAAATATTCGCTTTTGTGGTCATGTTGGTATTGCAGTATTGAACGGCAATTACTATTCGATACCAGACCATTTTAATACATTTGCGAAAAGATAAGGGTTTTTTAGACATTTGTCGATTAATATTCGCGGTTTTTGGCCCGATTAAAATATTGCACTCGAAAAGGAGTCGCAATCCCTGCCTACAATGACGCTTGGAAGAGTGACGTCGTCGCTTCAGTCTAGTCGTCACTAACTTGGCAACGTGTCCTTCGTGGGTGCACCGACAACACAAGTGACGACCTGACTTAAACGACTACGTCACTCTGTCAAGTGCGCAAATTAAATTTATTTGCTTCGACCACAGTGTATGACCGATATTGGGCCCTCTCAAGACCACTCCGGTAATCGGTCGTTGACAGCGCCCTTGAAACAGTGTGGTGAACTGTAGATTTTTCGCTTTGCTGATCTATTTAAGCCGTTTCAATAATGCAGATTGATTACACTAACTTATTTTTAGAAAACATTCAGAACCGCCTATATTAATTGAATTGACATTCTAAGACAAAATAATTCTTGGCAGGGCTTGATGCGCTGTTTCTGCGCGCTATCTTAGAATCGGGCAAGAAAATGCGAATATTGATCCATTAATATCTCAAAAAAGCTATTACCTTTACGCAACTTTTTTAAATGTATCTGTTTTTAATAGTAATTGCCATCAATACTGCAAATTTATCTTGACCCCTAAAACCAATAATGAAAGGTTAACTAACACATTATTGATAATTAATCAACTTCGCATGACGAGTGTCCCCTCATCTAATATCCGCTAGACTAATAAATTCACGACGAAGACTGCACTCGTCTAACTCTCGCCCCCTTTTTTATCTTTTCAAATTAAAATCAAACATCCTGTATAACATCTCACGTTAGAAAATTCAGGAGTCCTTAGCTACATTCACTCGGAAAAATCAGGAAAACCGCCTTTGTTGGGGGTTATATTAGCATTGAGCTGTTTTCGTGCAGTATTTTTGCATTTGATATCTGTTTCTCAAGTCTGTAGTCTGCGCTAGTCAGTGTATTGGTTTCTAGTACGATCGATCGTTAAAGCAACTTATTCTAAGATAGCATGATTTATGAGTTCAATGACTTCAAAGTAATTTGATAAAATTGTAAATGCTCTTGTCAGAAAAGCGTAGGGCCTGTGCGGCCAGCCCCTCCATCTCACGCTTGTTGTTTCCGATCCTATGGTCATCTGTGCGAACGCTTGCGACACGTGACACACGAGAATTATTTGAGCCAATATCCAAAACATTATCTAGGTAGATTGCTTCACTTCTGCATTGCCATGTACTGCCAAGGGCTCTCGGAACACGAACCTAAAAAAAAACACAAATGAGAGACTGGAAACCCACGTAGGAGACGCCGGTGAAAGCGGCTTTGGAAAAACTGTGGCTGAAGGCAGCTACACATTCATTGTTTCGCGTCGTCCGTTGATAAGATAAAATGACAACGTAATCCAGTTTACCCCCAATAAAAATGTATGTGCAACATTTAATTTCCATGCACCAACTTCCACGCCCTCATCATAGCACGAACAATCCTCTGTAAAATAGTATATTCTATGCGTGCATATGGCAAAAAAAAAATACTAAGATGGACAGCACTTTGTTTTGGAGATAGAATTCCAATAAACACCTAAACTAGCAGAAGACGCCGGCGTTCGGCTCTCAAACACTAACCTTCAAGCTCTTTCTGTACAAGAAGCAAACGACGCTTTCGTTTGCTTTGATTGGAGGGATCGAGTGGGTAGAGGCAACGGTAGCTAGCCTTTATATCTACACACTACCCTTCCAATAAGAGTTCGGTTCTGTGACGTCACTGTACCCACTGCGCAAGCAGGCAAACTTGCTCGCCGCTTATGGTTAGAAGCCACTCCGGTGAACTTACGTAGGCGTGCAGCCCAAGGGTGCACTTGCTGGCCCTGCGCTCGTAGCTGTTGAGCATGTTGCTGACCATCTGGCTCGCTCGGCGTCCCTGGCGACGGACCCCGCTCTCAGGGTCTAAACAGCTTGTGTCGCCGTGGTGCGTGTGGGCATTCAGCTGCGGCAGCGCTCCCATTGTCAGGCGACGCGCCAGGCTCTGTTGAGACACCGAAGCCACCACAGAAGTCAATCGAAACACTTCGACTTACTAGCTCCGAACTCGAAAAAAAGGGTATATTCTAACACCCCTTGTCACTTATACGACACCCCAAAACTTCAGTTGAACGTACAGCGAACTGACGTTGAACCGACTCTACCAAATTTCACGAGCGGCTTGATAGCCGAGTTGTACAACTTATTAAATTAACTAATGTAAATGTGACTGACTGCAAAAAAGTTATTGGGGTTTTCTTGGCTCTACTACAAAGCCTCTGTGTTGTTGTTTTTCTGTGGACTTTGAGACGTACTTTAGCTGTTTAATATGCTATATCGCACCGTCATCAACCCTCTCTCCAAAGTTGGGACGTGAGCTCGACGTCAGCGAGCTTTACGTCGAACTGAAGTTTTGGGGTGCATTATATGAGACAAGGAGTGTAAAAATACACTTTTTTTATAGGGCGTGGGTCGCGCAGAAAGTGGTTTGGAACTCAAATTCCTTCCGTTTATGGACGAAGAGTTCCAGCAGCCGCTTCACTTGCTGTCGATGTCACTGTACTACTGCTCTGATAGCTTGAAATTTATTTGTGTCCACGTGTATATGGACTGAGCAGTCTAGGTTTGTTAGTCCTAAGAAAGTGCTTTACGAGTCTCTTATCCAGACATCCCTAGCCAACCCAACTATATTTGAGTTGGCATCTTGCAGCGTGCAATACTATGAAGTTAGCGTGGCTATGCCCCAACGTGGCGCACTAAAAGGAACGAATGCACTTAGAAATACTCGTCCGTTCCGGAACTCCTTTTGTAACCACGTCGCGATTGAAGAAAGGGTGCGCTCACCGCAGACGGCGGCTGGTTGGCCACGTGTCGAGTCACTGTCTGGTACACCTCGTCGTCTTCGGCATCCTGAAAAGTAGCGACACTGTTAGCTCGCCTGCGCCGGAACACAGAGTTTTATACACTTTGGCAAGATCTACGGCGCCAAACACGATGAGGCACAAACAGAAAGAAACAAGGCCGCGCTGAACACTTTAAAACCAATTCCGATACGATGTATTTTAAATTAGCTCGTTAAGATAAAGTATTGCGTTAGTGTAGGGTCCATTTTGTAAAACAAAAAGCATAGCGCACAAATACATATTTGAATACCGAGAAAACTTTAGCTTTTGCGCGGCTTCGCCAGCCCCTGTCCAGCTGGTGTTTTTGTTTCTTCGGAGCACCTTTCACAAATAGGGTGCGCTTTCTACTCGACAGGTGAGGCTTGCTCGAAATCAAATTTGCTCCATCTTGGCTTCGTAGTTTGTGCTGCAGCTAATGTAAGACAGCAAAAAGCTGCATCCGCTTGGTTCTTTAGATTACTTCGCGGACACAAATATGCGTAAAACACTGCACGCAATAGAAAGTTTCGCTCTTCAACCAATTATAATCCTTCGTAAGTGATGCCGTGCCTAAGGATTTAGTGGCCAAGAGTCCTAGGTTCAACACTCACAATATTGATAGTTATTATCTAGAGACTGGGTTCTCAGTCCAATTAGAAATTTTTCTCCATTAAAATTTCGCCTGTTTTGTGGGGTCGTGTGTTCTGTATATTTCTGTTATCCTTGAGGTACTATTATTATTATCTTTACAGTCATATCATGTACATAAATGTGTCATGTGCATAATTTATTTTATCTTTTGTTATTTTTGATACTGTAATGAATTGATGGTGTTCTTTTTTTCCCTCGGTGTTGTTCTTTTTTATTTTCTTGTATAATGTTGAAAGCGCAAAAAATGTAAATATTAACACTTGATGTATAGTATGTCGCCGTGTGCCAATTGTAAGGCTGCATAGGCCTTATCAAGTTAAACTTTCGACTTTTTTTCCCCTGCAGCCTACATCAGTTTCTGATGTGAAATAAATGAATGATTTAACGATTGATTGATTGTTTGATTAATTTGCTTTTAGGGTTTTGTTCGGCTGTGAAGACACCCAGGATGAGCAATATTGTTGTATTGTCAGGAACGACAGACGGCCAGGCACGAAAAATGGTATGAACTAAAGATTTAATGAGGGCGAACTTGTGCCAGAAACGGAAAAGAAGAACAGACGTCGAGAAAGCAGCAGCGAGCGTCGACGGAGGCAGCAGCAAGCAACGTTGCGTCGGCGTAAGAGCTGACTGTCGCGAGAGAGAATCGGCGAATCAATGGCCAATACGGCTCTCGGCTCTTTATCTGCTACACTTGTCATCTCGAATATTCGGCCTAGAATAATCGGGAAAAAGGTAGGGCGAGACTGACTCCGCAAGGTAATTCTGGCCTCATTATTTACGCTGGGGTAAGATTCTAAGAGAACATTCTAGGTAAACGAAGACGCGTATCTTCTCGATCATGCACGCGGCAATATTTCTAGCATCGTGCTGGTGCTAAAGAAAGTTTGGACATCTAAAAAATTTAATGTTTTTTCCCTAAATATTTTTCTGCCAGGCCACAATATAGTATAGACTCTCACGGCTTCGACCAAATGAGAGTGTAATAACCACAAAAATATATGCGGAAACAATATACTCTTTTTAAAATTGCCCGACATCAAGTGGATAGAGCTCCAATTGCCCGAGTATGCCCTTGTTTGGGCACCAACACGAGAGCTGCATTACAGCCGTTGCGCCCAAGAAATAGTGACCGCCAATTTTTAAAAGACTATCGATTTAAGCTCCGGCAATCACAAAATCTGTGATGAGGTCAGCATTCAAATGAACAAAAATAACTTCAATGAACACTGACACGCTATTCAAAAATATTTTCATTCTGTTATTTCGGTTAACTGTGTTTCTGCCGATGTCTTATACATGAGCGGCGTCTGGAATTGAATAATTTTGTAAAACATATCTGGCTATTTTCCCGATTGTTACGAGTCTTAACAATTTAACAACCTGCTGAACTAGCCACAGACATTAATTGATAAGCGCAGATTGTGATCAAACTGTTTTGTTTGTCATCTACCAGATCACTGCATTTCCATGGTTGGACGAAATATTCCTTTTTGTGCGCAAACCTAAAATGCACATAATTAATGGATCATTATTGCGTTATTTCGTGAGCAACTTATTAAGATTTGCTTCTTTTAGTATTTAGATCATATATCAATTTACTTTTTGTTTCGTTAGTGTAGTCGAATGAAAGAATACATTTTTAATAACTTGTATCAAATGGACACCTTGGTATCAACATAAATTGTTGCGATTTTCTGTGGTGGTCGAGAGGCGGGTGGTCTAGGAGCATGTGTGTCGTCTCTTGCTCTATTCGCATAGCCATCTATTACCCTGTCGAATGTGTGGCGGTGGGTGTCTGCCGTTGGGGCGGCGTCTGCTGGTGGGTAATCTGTCTAGCCAGGCTTCGTCAAATCCTTACGGCTTCGTGCTTTTCTCGTTTCTTCGTGCACGGTCATGTAATCACTGTCATAATCATGTAATCAATTAAAATATCTAGTTGCGAGTCAACGCTCTGTTCTATCCGGTGTGTCTCTTCCCTTTGTCCTTTTGTGCTGTGTAATTTTCACTATGTAAGATTATATCAGGTTAGCTCGCGCCTACCAACGAGTGCTGTGGAAACAAAGGCTGCCTTTGTCTCCACTGCACTCGTCAAACGCGTTAGAATGCCGAATGCCGGCGTTCGGCCTCTGGAACTCGCAATCGAACCCGTTCGACGAGCGCAGTGGACACAAAGGCAGCTAGCTTTAGGTCTACTCACTAATCACGAGCTCGGCGTCCTGACGTCCCCTCTCGCCTCCTCCTCTCCCTCACTTTCTAGGCGCATGAGCTTGCGAATAAACTGAACTACGTTTCAGCATTTATGTCGCGCTGCATGTTGCTTCATGTATGCGTGTCTCATGGATTCAGATTATATTAAATGCAACCCCACCAAAAATACTGGTCAGTTAACACGTGCAAACACATTAGAGAGTGTGTAGCTTGCGATGAAAACATCTGAGAAATCGTTATAAATATATAGGTTTCTAGCAAAATGTTTAGAAACATATTTTAGCTACCAATCTGCTGCTTCATGGGGCACTAGCTGGTGTCCGATCACCAACTGACTTGCGTAACGCAACCTTGAATTTCGCGTGGATGTATATTTACGCTCATTGATAGCAGTAACCCTACCGAAGTATACGTGCCTACTCGAAGAGACAAGCAGCTTAACGAGAAGGATGGATTCTTTATACCTGTGCCGCAGGCGCCCAATTAGTCCACTGAACCAATGCGCAGAGCCTGCTTTAAAGTTCTTGCCAAATTCCTGTTAATTTATTTATTTTACTCAATTTCTTCCTCACAAGCCATCCAAACCCAGAAAACAACTCTTGGATGAGCAATCTTTCTTTACGATCGTGATATAATAATAACAATAATAATACTAACAATATTAATACATTATAATATCTTTATTTGGCTCTGAAGAGCCGTGGGACCGCAGAAAGGCAACAGCCCGTACCTTGGAGGCTCGCGATGCCGCATCTAATGAACATGATAATGCGATGACTACCCCTATATACATAAAAGATCACGACAAGATGGATTGCTGTTATTGCGGAGGATGGCGGTCCGATTTGAAGATGTCCAGGTTTCGTTGAGGCGGGTTCAGCAGCGAGCCTAGGGGGTCTGGCACGCTCATTCGATCTGTGCACTGTAGCACAAAGGAGCCCCAGGAGCATGGTGGTACTGTTGCTCGCAGGGGTCGAAGCATCAGGCTCCAAGGAGGTAGCCCAGTGAAAGTGGAAAGCCGCCGCCTCCGAGGTACCGAGGCCCAGGGCTCAGATTGAGGCACCGCCGTCGCCCGGTGTGACATTCCCTCAACGACGTCGTCCTCAACACCGTCGTCCACAAACAACGTCGTACACGAAAACAAAATGCTTTCGCATTGATAGTAAATTAGTGACTTCAATATAGTCAAGTTCATTGTTCGTAGTTCAGGGCAGCATGGTATGGTAAAAAACCTTGTTAATAAAAGCCAGCTAGCTCGTTAAATTCCTCACATAAGGCATAGAGGAAAGCTGAAGCGATTTTAGAACTCGAAAATCTGCGAAAGTCTTAATTTAGGCAACTTAAAAAGATATCTGTAAATTTGTTTACGATAATATTCGTAGGAGCGACACACTAATCGCAAACTCAATCATCGAAGTAGCTCGGCCCCTAATGTGGTCAAGCGCAAGATAGGAGAGGAGGTAGAAGACAAACTATCTCAAGTGATGTCATCGGCCGTGAGAAGCAACTCTTACTCG
This sequence comes from Ixodes ricinus, assembly GCA_037355805.1. Taxonomy (NCBI): domain Eukaryota; kingdom Metazoa; phylum Arthropoda; class Arachnida; order Ixodida; family Ixodidae; genus Ixodes; species Ixodes ricinus. The sequence goes on from JAZHYW010012163.1 coordinate 69,437, forward strand.
CCTTTCAGATAGAGCTCGGAGGTGCTTACGATGGCATCGCGGCGCTCTTGACAGATAACATGCGGCAAAAACGTTCGCAGCAAATCCTGTGGCAATTTCTGCCCGTTTTCCAATATGAAAACGGCTTTGCTTAAATGCAGCTATATTTCGATGCAGTAATCGGATCCAGGAGGCAAAAAGTATAATATGCCGCCTTTGGGCAACGCGCAATGTGGCTTATTGTGCCTTTATATGGGAATGCAGCAGGGTGGGAGCCTCACCATGAGGATGTCCTGAAGCGTCTGCAGCTGGGTAATCCTCGAGTGCGGGTCGTCAGACGTGAGTAGCTTGGGGTCCACGCCAGTCAGGTCCTGTAACCGGGGTACCATGAGCACCGATCAATGAAAGCCATTAACAGAGCATTGGTGAGGTGAAATGTGAGGCGAAATTGCATTATTTTCAAGTGGGAAACAACGACAAATCGCGATTTTGCCTCTTCAAATATCTCAATGTCGCACCTTCGTCTCGTCTAAGCAATCAGCCGCTGTAACTTGGCGTGCCGGATATTCGGAAATTTCCGCCAATTCGACTTGTATATATGCATATTTTCCCAGAGGCACTTCGTGTCAAGTTGGAAATAACATCTCAATAGCACACGTATACGCAAAACTAAACGTGATTAGACAAGTAGTGTTAATTAAATAAAACGTTGCTCTTGCAAACAACACATTAACAAATATACTGCAAATATAATCTATTAATTTGGAGCTTTCGTCTATGGCCACGATAAAACGAAAATGCGATTTCATATCAGCAATATTAATAAAGGATGACTTGATAAAAAAAACATGCCCGAGAGCATTTGATGCCTACCATATTTTGACGGTTCACGAGCGATGTGTCCAAGATTGAATGACGCATTGTTTGGTTATGATACTAGGTTACCATATGCACGAGTGCCGGCAAAGGTAGAGAAGGCTTCTCCCCAAGATTCCATCTATCGCATGAATGTGAACTTGGGACCACCAAATCTCTTTTTAAAAGGAATGGCAAGCAAAATTCACCTCTCCCAACCTAACTCTTCTTGACTGCACGACGCCATTTTTTTATGGAAAGCACCGGTCAATTATCTAATCACGTGAGCTCACGTGACGGCGGAATTAGTGAGAGTGCTTTCCTTTTTTTAGCCGAGTCTCTCTCTATACACGAACTAATCTCTGTTACGTCACGGCGTGGTGGTGGCGCGTCGGTCGCACTTCCGGTCTGGAGCTGTGGGCGGAAGGCCCCATGTGAGGCGTGTATTCCTGCGTTGTTTTGAAAGGAACCTGACGAAAACATGCCTTTTCGTCAAACCGCCGCGACTGGGGCTGTACCAAAAGAGTCGAGAAAGGTTTGAAGATCAGTTCTCATGTTCTCGGTTCGTCCGAGAACGTGGATATGTGCCGTAAAGTGGGTAAGCCAGACGCCGCCGGATCACAATTGCTTGGGCGGGAAGCACTTTGGGTTGAATTTACGGATACTTGTGGTTATCAGATTTATTTGTTTTGTTCTAACATGAACGTCGGAAAACCGTCAAGCTGTACGGCCCATCTGCGGACTACGTTCAGTGCGTCTTGAAGTTCGAACGGCCGTCTGATCGTTCGAACTGTCGTCTGCTCTTTCAAACGCTTCTGCTTGTCGTCTGCTCTTTTAGACGACACCGGCCCGTAGACGAAATGTTGGCCCGGTACTTGCGATAAGAAGTAAGTGCAGGCCTCAAAAGACTTAAGTTTGAAGGTTGGTAAGCAGGCTCCACGTAAACAGTAGATACAAGGAGATGTTGATTATTGTTACCAGCGGCCATCACCGACTTGTTATGCCTGATTCACTTCGTCCGATTCTGCTTGCGATTTTCAGTATTGACGTCGACCATCTCAGCTACGGTTCACGCTTTTGCAGCCCGAGCGACTTCGCGACTGAAAATTGCGAGCAAAATCTCATCATGTGAGTCAGGCTTTAGCGTACATTCTGCGGCGTCCACGCGGAATGAATCGCCGCATGTCAGATTATTCACGCGAAGTTTTGCGGTGTAACGAGCCTCGTTAATTTCGCTGACGCCGCTCATGTAGTCAGACATTGCCAGGAAGACGTAGAATCAACAATTCGAAAGCAATAAAGGGCAGGGGGACTCACACCAACGCCGACAACATCGCATTTCAGTGGTTTGTTTATGGGCGACGGCGAGCTTGTTGCCCACACCCCCACCGCGCATGCGCGGCGCCGGTGGCGTCCGCTAGGGCGCTGCGGGCGCTCCGGTTTGTTTGTAAACATGAGTTGGTGTATAGCTGCACGACGCCATTTTTGAGCGCCGGTGAAGAGGAACATTTTGAGCAGTGATTATTTTCATATACCGGTAGCTGAAGGGGCAGCGAAGGCGACGAGCGCGAGCTGAGGTTTCCGCTTGCTTTGAGACGTGCCTTTCCAGCCCCAGCACTCGTTCGGCGAAAATACCTTTCGACCTTTCTAAGTCGTGCTGAAGCCTTCTCCGTCTTATACCGATACAAAAAAAATCTGAGGGAGGGAAGCGGGTGGGACGGGATGACAGAATACAAAATCTCTGGTTGGAATGATTATACTCCGTTCACCCTTGAGCTGAAACCGGAAGTTCCGCCTTCAGCGCGAGCTTTCTGCCCTTGCTAACACAAGTGTGAACGCGGAGGCACGTGCAACGAAAGCACCGCGGAAGCCAGTGAGCTGGCGCTCAAAGCGGAGCTTCTAGTCTCAGCTTAAGGGTGAACGAAGTATAGACGAAAATGTTAGCTGCATTTGTCCGCGTTCGACATTCCTGAGCGGGAATATCAAACGCCAGCGTCCGGCGCTCAGTGGACGCTTTCGAACAGCAAGTAGAGACAAACGCTGCTGGCTTTGCGTCTACGCTAACCATTTGAACAAGAGCTCGGTGCTCCGGGCCGGCTTGCTAGAACAGCGTCTCAGCTGAGATTGGGTGAAAGAAAGCATTGCAAAGGCGGGGGATCCCGAGCGCCTTGAGACGCGGCTTGAGTTCCACCCAGCTCGTGCGATGGCTTTGTCAGTGCTTCCTTTTACCCAGTCTCAGCTGAAACGCTGTTTCTAGCAAGCCTGTCCCGATGTCTCCGAGCCCTCTCATATCCTCTCGCTTTCTATCCTTACAAACTTATGGCAAGTTACTCCGTAAGTTGCCGTAACTTGGGCCTCGTTTGCCATCCGGGTATCGCTCCCGGCGGTTAAAATAGCCGGGACAGGGATTTCGGGGTAACCTAAACGGTCTCCGGGGCAGGAAACTACAGGTACCTAGCGTTCCAAGCAAATGGCTGCCGTAAGTCCGTCCTCGCTTTCATTATTCCAGTCAAACCTTGTGCGTAGAAAAAGAAAGAACAGGCTTGAAATGTAAATGCAATGAATGCATTCCTCTACTTTCGAAGCGGCGTGTCAAGTTATTTCTGCAAATATTCTTGTTATGAGAGAAACAAAACAAAAAAAGATCGGTTGCAGAAACCAATATTGTTCGGTTGTCTATGAATTGCGATAGCATTACAAGGTCTATGAATTGCGGTAGCGGTAGCGATACAAGGCGAACATTAAGATCAACGAGGACGACGTTAAGAACGACGTCTCGGACGACTTTAAGGACGACGTCGTCTTAGACGTCCAAGCGTCGAGACATTGTTGATGAATAACTGCTTTTAAGGTCGTGATGTGTTTGCCCGCCGAATTTAGGGGGAAACTGAACTGCTGCATAGGTCAAGTGGTGTCAATTTTCCGCTAAATCTGACGCGGAAACTGAATTGGTGCATAGGTCACGTGACGTCAATATTTTCGCTGATTTAGTGGGGAATCTAAATTGTTCTGAAGGTATCATGGTAACATGACTTCAATTTTCCTGCAAAATTTAGAGGGGAAACTGAATTCGGGAACATGTAACGTGACGTAATTTTTTATAATTGTAGCAAAAAATTAGCACAAGAGGCCAGAAAGGTCCACGAAATAGGAGGGGGAGGGGACTAAAAACTTTTATCGATTAAAAAACGACAGGAAGGCTTCAAATATTTTCAATGACCCGACTACTTGGCGGAAGCATTACCGTAAGTGCAGGGGTGACGGAAAACCTCTAGCAGTTCAAGAGGAGAAAAAGGAAGAACTCCCATTTTGCTCGGAACCTTCTTTGTGTACCCGCACGTCGCCACTCTCCCCCATAAAATTAGCCCGTTGCTCAAATTTTGCACAAAAAGTTGCTTTCCTCCCTTTCCCACCCTTGGCTTCCGCTGAGTTGCGCTCAACTATAGTCAGTGTCAGGGTTAGGGACCCAGGGCGAAGAAAAGAAAGGCTGAGGGGGAGGAAGCAGATGAAATGCTGGAGAGGAGAGGAGAAAACATTGCCCTCTACCAGCATTCCGCCTGCTTCCTCCTCCCAAGCCTTCCTTTCCCTCGAAGTTTTTGTTGTACCGCTAGGTGGCACCAGCAAACGCCCGTTATAAAGGGCATAGCCGTTACCATCTGTTCGTCCATTCATCATTTTACTTGTTGCTTCTCAATTCTCCTGTCTATAAGAGTTAATAATGCCCTTTTCATACTGCAGTTAGTTGTCTTATTTTATACCCTGCCCCTTTTTTCTTTCCCCCTCGCATGAGGTCCCCCGTCACCTTGGCGGGTCACCGAGGAATCCCCGACACATCCATGCTTGAGAACCACTGAGGTGTTAGATAAGGATTCACTATCACCAGCTCGCCTTTAGACTCGCTGTTGTATTGTTAAGAAATAGAGAAGAGTTTTAGAAAGTGCCAGCGGATATTTGAGTGGCGCCAACTCCATCATATCCTCTTTCTGTCCTGTTCACTGCGCTCAGCCTCTCTCAGTTTTGTCGGCCGGTTCTGGCGTCGGAGACGCGGGCTATCCGCCTGATAGGAGGCTATGCTTTATAATGTCGTAACATATCGTGTGTTTTTTGTTTTTTTTGCAGATCTACCAGGTCGTTACGTGAACCAATCAAACAATACTCATCGAGTCCACTATGTAATGCGCTTTGTCTAACTAGGTGCAAAACCACTCACAGCCCATTCCTGCAGGAACTCGTGTCCCAGGTCGTTGGCGTCGTGCACAGTGCGGTTGTAGTCCCGTGCCACCTGATAAAGAAAAAAAAACATTTTACCCCGTTAAATTACCGGCGAAAAGTGCGTGGCAATGTCAGCCTCACCTTAATGTCGTGCTTCCAGAAGCGCTGCGTCCTCGGCATGCTGGCTTCTGGGGCGATCTCCTTGATCTGCGGAACACATGAAAGCATTTATAAACCCCACGCCTATCACACCGCTTCGCCTTTTTTTACGCGCCCCCGTTGGCATCTACGAAGCCCAACACTTGGCTAAAAAAACTAAGAAAATATTTAAGTTTTTGAAGCAACGAAAACTAACGATAGTTCGATACGGGTGTAGCAGGTCGATAAAACTACGCCTCCTCCTAGGCTGCAGCCATAGATGAAGCAATGTGTTGGCCTTTGGTATCCTTTGCCAGTCGAGTTAATTTTTCACTTGCCTGTTGAGTAGATTGATGTGTGCATTGTTGCCTTTATAGTTCGTTTAACCCTTGGGATGCCTGCGGCTATCCAGTCCACTCTTCTGTGTGCACTGAGTAGAGCTGACATCACGCCGCATGACATCACAATTCGACGTCACAGTATTACGTGATGTCACAGTCATGTGACGTTACGTCAAATGACGCAGTGTCCGATAACGTGACAAAGTAATATTTATAGCAAGGCGGTAAGTTGGGCGAGTTGGTTGAACAACTTCAAACGTGGAAACAGCGCAAAAAATTTGTCAAAGGGCAAGTGAAAGAAGTGCACGGATAAAGCGCTGACTATCAACTGAAGTTTAATTTTTCGGGCGAACCAGAAAGTGTTGTTTACTTTCTGTGTGTTTACTTTTCTGGTTCGCCCGAAAAATTAAACTTCAGTTGATAGTCAGCGCTTTGTCCGTGCACTTCTTTCACTTGTCCTTTGTAAATATTTTGCGCTGTTTCCACGTTTAATATTTATACCCTAATTCAAGTTTCCCCGCCAAGTTTACTGAGGAAATGTTTCCTGACTACATTTAGCTATCCAGCCGCGACTGACGGACGCACACAATATCCCGGCGTTTTGGTACTAGATGTGCCTTTTCTAGTTTATTTGAATTTTCATGAGCCAAGCCCTGAAACTATAATAGACATGCTGTAGAACTCGCAGCGTCATTGGCAGCGCCGCAAGCGAGCGAGTAAGTACAGAGCGTTGGATGACTGCAGGGTTTATAGCGCCAGAGCTACCAGGGCCAAAACACGCCCAGTGGATAGACTGTGGGAGAAGCGAGGATTAAGAAGAAAAAAGTGATGTGTGATGTAATGCGACTATGAACATTAGCCACACACGAGTTCGGGGTATAGGTAAATACTATGATTGTACATGGTGTTTCCCTTTAAGCCTAACATAGTTGTTAAAGAAAGCCGTAAAATGTTTGGGAAAGTTAGTTATAAGGGCATGGGGACACAATAGAGAGGGCAAATCGTCACGATACACCGAATAATTAACTAAAATTTGTAAATTAACTTATTTTGTGATAATAGACGTATGGTGTCAATTAGAAAATTGCTGAGCGTCATCGAAAACCACTAAATCATTAATTTACAGAAATATATAGAGCGCGTGGGAAGCGTAGTTGTGCGTTAAAATTACTACTCGTGCAGCAGGTACAAGGCTGGGGCTTTGATAAGAGGAGTGAAAATCGCGCGAGCGCGTTTTCGCACCGGAGACCTTGCTCTTGCTGCACGAGTGGTAATTTTGAGCACTACTGCAGTTCTCGCGCGCTCAAATTCTTCCTAAAAATTACTGATTTAGTGGTTTTCGATGACTCTCAGCAAGTTTATAATTTGATAATTATGTCACACTGCAGAGATTATTTCTTGGCCTACCACCGGCATAAAGGGCCGCCCACACTAACGAGAAAACGCGCGTGGCACGCCGATCGCGGGAACAGCACAGGAGGCCTCGCGCACTCTTGAAGCATTCGAGCGAACGCATGATTTCACGCGCTCAACCGATTTTGCGGAACGCGTTTTCAACGCGATCGGCGCGCCGCGCGCGTTTTCTCGCTAGCGTGGGCGGCCCTTTACACTACAACTAGAAGCAATAAGCGGAATCGTTCTGCCGTTATTCCACACGTTCATAATTCAGCGCACCTGCTAAAAGTTTGTGCTTCCACGTACAACGTAAACGGGTTGTTTTCCTGCCGGATGCACCTTAAGCAGCTTTGCCGAAAAGTGAACTCGAGTGAGAAGCCTCCAGGATGCACGCTCAAGCATACCAATGAGTTCCTCCCTGGCGAAGAGCAGAGGGTTTATTCTGTTCCTTTGGTGTGTGGTAAACACCACATAGGGCAAACGGGCAGGTGTATTATCCAACGTCACCGCGAGCACCACGTGGAAATTTCAAAATGTTCAGCTGACTCTTCTCACCCCATTGTCATTCACTCCCGCACACGCAGTTTCAGTGTTCCAGAGTTTGAGCAAACGAGAATTTTGGAAAGGCGGAATAACAGGTTTGGCAAAGAAATTATAGAATCCTTCATCATGAACTCAGGTAATAATATTATTTCGGCGCCTTCAATCATTTTAATTGCGGATGAAAGAGCATTCCTTACTCCGGAGTTGGCATAATTACATTTCATCTTCCATCGGACAATGCATTTTTTTTCTGTCACTTTTTTTCTGCCCCCGTTTATCCGGTATTTAAAATATCCCTCCCTTCACTCGCTTTTTTATTTTTATTTTATGGTTCTGGGCAGGGGTGGGTTCAAAAATATTCCACTAGGAAATTCACCATATTTTTGTTGTCGCCAGTTGAAAAAACAATTGTTTGTCGTCCCTTTGTCCTAAGCGTGTTATTCATTCTGTCGTCCTTGTTCAAAAACCAACACGCTCCCCAGTTTATATTGTAAGAGAGGCAACTTTGGCCTTGACGACGGTCAAAGCTACGCTAACACTTGTTTGCTGCTATAGTCCGTTACATGTTAAGGAAAGTTTTCGAGGGAAGGCCGGCTGGGGAGGAGGAAGAAGACGGAACGCTGGGGAGAGGAAGGGGTTTCCTCCTCGCCTCTCGAGCATTATGTTGATCGTTTCTAGTTGCAGCATCGTGGCCAAGTCCTTTCGTACCGAAGACATCTGGCCTCCTCAGTCAATGATGCCACGGACATAAGCACACTTCTGTCTTGTTGCAATCCAGCCTCGGAAGTTCTGCAGTAAAACGCCGCCTCTGCCAGGTGAGGACGAGGAACCTATGGCCACGACGTTCGTAGCTTCTCCGCTCTCCGCCAGAAGCTTCACAGGTTAATGCATGTGTTCTCCACTTCGGTTTGCACATGAACACCGCATGTCTTCTGCTGCAAGTGGGATATCGGGCCTTGCTGCGACAATCCTTCGAGCGATGGCCCCATCTAGTGCAGCAAAAACATCGATTGTCTTGTGCGAGTCGCGTTTTCCTCCCTTGCAAGGAGCTCCAGGAAGAAAAAGTGCGGGTGCAATGGTTCCAATTGTTGCAGAAGAAGCAGGTGGTCGCTAGAGGACTTGAGTTTTGCAGCACCATCATCGAGGGAGAGTAGATAGTTTGCAAAGGTTTAGAAACGAATGGAGCTGTGTTCACCGAAGGTTGCTCTTTCATTGAGGTTCGCTCACGACTTTCAATTTCTGCTCTCCAACATTTCAGCAGTTTCGTGACCTCTTCATCCGTATAAGTCGATGTTGCAGATGCGGCCTCTGAGTTGTTTCTATTGCTGGTAGTGGCGACGCTTCCTTTGGTTAGTCTAGGAGCACCCATCTATGTTAGGTAACTGGCAATACGGTTGTACTTAACGACGATCTTCGCCTGGCGGGCTGTGCAAAAGTATATTGAATAGCATGGTGGCGTATGTCGCACTGGAGACACCCAAGGAGCCCAAACTGCGGATGTTAGTTTGCACATCGTCGTAAATGTTGCGCAGTTCCCGCGCGTTGTGCACAGATTGCACTGCTGGCAGATTTGGCAATTTTCTGAGATGTTCGCGTTCAATGCGCCATGTATCTCCAGAAACGCTCAGTCAGGATCTCAACAGCATCCCGAAAGAAAGCGGCAGTTGCCTGAAGTCCCGAAATCACACTGGCGGCTGGTCCCACGAAAAGCAAACGCAAGTATCGCAACTTCTCGGATAGAGACACTGGTATTCCGGTGCACTGCGACGTCGAATTGCTCTCAAAACCGCTGCCACTTTCTCAGGCAGCCTTGAAATTGTAGCACCTGCAGCTTTGGAAGCTACACGCCAGTCACGTAAGTACCGCTGACTCCTCCGGTTTGCTGCAGCTGAGGAGTGACCACGATCGGCGGCCGTTGTGCCAGTTGTGCTACCTTGATGCGTACCTCGCTAATGGTATTAGCAACCTCATCCTCTTAAGTTCGCCTCTAGGCCGCTGTCCATGATTAGTGGCTTACTTTTTTCATTTACCTTTCAAAACTCATCGTTGCTGGCAATAAATCTTTCGCGCACTGTTTCAAGGAAATGGATGTGGATGGCTTCTGACCGGAGCACGGTGGTAAGCTCGGTGATGAGCGTCGTGTTGCGGCATTGTCGAAAAGTTAGTTCCTTTCGTGAGTAATTGCATAGTCACCGAAGCATCGTCCGACGTTGTTCTGTCCCGGGTTTTGGCACCAAAATGTTGTACACAGAGTGCGCTCGAAGAGGGAAAGAAACAATACGACCTGCTTCTGTGAAACATTTTACTCGGACTGCCCCTTTTAGAGCGCAGCTCTTAGGCGCCCGTTTCCGGCTTGAGCGGCGTCGGCGTCGCCGTTGGCGTCGGCGTCGGCGTAACCATACGGTCACGTGACCCCTCCCAGGTGACGTGACCCCCCAGGCCATGTGACCCCCCCCCCGAGGTCACGTGACCCCCAGGTCACGTGGGTCCCCCTCCCCCAAGGTCACGTGATTCCCCCGTGCCTTCCCCTCTCGTCAAGAGCTGCGCTCTAATTCGGCGTTACAGGGAGTTGTAAACGGCTTTCATTTTTTTTTCTCCTCTTTTCGTGGCAGTCCCAAATCAACATGTCCACGCGCACAAGAGAAAGAAAGTGTTCGCACTAATTTCTAACACACACACTCTCTCTGTTCCTCTCGCATGCTCGCTCGTTCGTTCTCTCGCTCTTTTCGGCTTTATGTCGATCGTGGCTACTTCGGGAACAAGGAGAAGAATACAGCAGTTTCCCATAAATCATTCCGCACTCCGCGCGTGCGGCCCTGTTGGACATTCGCGACTGCTCCATTCAACGAGCCGAACGATCTACACAACTTCCATTGGGTGCATAAGCCGCCATCAAGTCAAAAGCTCTGCGTGAAGCATCACCTCAGGACGCCGGTTTTAAATGCAAGTCGACATACAGAGAATGCTTTGCAACAACCTCTTCGAGATTTGCCCGCTTTTGTTGAGTTTCTTTTATCCAGCAGCAGTGTGCAACTGAGCATTCAGTTATAAAGAAAAATTGCATTTTAGAGCGCGGTGGACCACAGAAGACACCCGACTTCAAAAGTAGTAACCGTCCTGTCGACTGAAAGAGGAAACACTGTAGCAGTAGCCCCTGAAAAACATGGTCATTTTCCATATGGACAATGGGTATCGAGATGTAACGTCTTGTGCCCTACATTTACAGTATACATAACCACGAGACAAGGCCTGCGTATTACGTCATCGTTAATGAATCCCTGACCGGTTCCAAGGGGCAAACAGGCTCGACGGAGGACGCTGCAAAGTGGCAGAGGCCTCACTCTTGGCGTTGCCGCCTGCTAGCGTCGCGTTTGTTCCGAAACGCTGCGAGACGTTCGCAATTTAAAGGAATGACGACTCTGTAGGAGGCGTCCGCTCTTAAATTCCAAACGTTTCCCGTGGCATACGATGGACCCTCCCTTCAATCTAGGCTCTCCATTGCCAGTACCTCCTCGTTTGCGTGCAACACACAACGAACGCTTTCGAACGACGCTCTTCTCTAGCGCTTGCCTACTGAAAAACAAATTTGCACTTTAAAGACGGACGCCTTCTGCGGAGGTTGGTCGTGAGTGCGCATGTACTGCGTTCTCGTGCGGAGAGGAGGAAAGCAGGCGGAAAGGCAACGACGCTTGCAGACGATCAACGCTTCCGTGACCTCCTCGCAGTTGGTATTGCAAACGCGGCCCATAAACCACGTCACTCCGATTGAGCAGTTGGAAACTCTGTAATATAGGCTCTTTAAGTTATCCGAGGGTTGTACTGGTGGCGCAATTTCAAGATGGCTCTCTCGAGCAGACGCTGGCGTCTCCGGTGCCACCTGCTTTCTACCAAGTGCTTCGTCTGCTTGCTGCGCCTAGCGGAAGTTGAAGAAACAAGCACAACCCTGGGATAACTGTGATCGTCTGTGCCCACTGTCGATAATGAAAAGGGCATGTAAGGATCAGAGTGATGTTTTCTTTGAATAGAAGTTTATATTTAGCCGCCCGCTCGCAATCCCGAGAGAGCCACCTCTTTGAAGAGAAGGGGGCTGGTGGCGCACGGGAAAGGGCGAGTGGCCCCTCCGCTAGAGAGCCTCAAGCTAAGAGTGTGTTCAACTCAAACCATGGAGAGTGTTTGCAATTTAATGGCGGCGTTATAGATGGCGGATTACACCCTTTCCGCTTTAAAAAATGACTTCTCCTATCGGAACAAAAATGGTGCCTAAAGAAAAGTGTTATTTTATTATTCGCATAAAATATTCGGGCATCTCCAGGGCTGTTTATAACCAGAGTTACGTTGAAAAACCACCCGTAGCCCCACAGACCCACAGCAAAAGTTTGCAATTTAATGGCGCCCATAAACACCTACCCCGGGCGAGCAGTTGAACACACTCTTACTTGAGGCTCTCTACTCTCCGCCAGCGAGCGCGGCGCCGCCGCGCGGAAAGAGTGTGTCCCCTTGGGGACGTAGGCGGACCCCCGAGGAACGGGGTCAGGAGAGTTATGCGGAATAATTCCCGAAAGTCGGCCATGCACGTATGTGGTCCGCGGGACCCTTATGAATAAATGTAATATTAACCCATCAAATCGTCGTCGCTGCCCTTACCTCGCCATCTAAGTCACCAGCCGCGATCGAGGAGAGGACTTTCGACAAGTGTCGCCTTTCCCCACCACAACAAGAACTTTACTAAATGTTTGCTTCATTTTTGGCAGGAGGGGTGCTACATTTTAGAATATAACAAGGTCAAACTCACCGCAAAAAAATTATATTTCTTGAAAATGTCAAATTACTACTTGAAGGCGCCGACATTCTCGGCCAAACTTAAAGCGAGTCCCGGTGTTTTGTTTGTTTTTTTAGGATTTACAAATGTTTTTAAACCGTGAAAGCTATATCAGTGCAATCTATACAGGTCAGTTATCTTCCAGGAGAACACAATACAGGGAGCTAATTGTAAATATAAACTGAATAATTAAGTAAAATCTATCGTGTAAATGTTTTAATTCGTGACAATAAACACCCGGTTTAAATTAGAAAATTCCTCTGCATCCTCAAAAACCACCAAGTCAGTCAATATTAGAAATATTTTTAGCGAAGTAAATTGCTGCGCCAACGTTACCACTCCTGCAACAGGGTCGAGGCTGCCACTGCTAAAACACGGATGATAATTGCGTGGGGGTGTTCATCATTCGCGATTACGCACCACCAGCCTTGCACCTTTTGCACAAGTTCTAACTTTAGTGATCCACCCTGCTTCCCACGCGCGCTCCATAAATTTATCAAAATTTACTGATTTAGGGTTGTTTGATGAAACTCATTAAGAGTACCTTTGTTACCGTGTGTTCATTATTAGTGAGTAAATCTTTATTTTCAAATGTTTCGTTGATTACCCCGCCAGTATTGACAATTAGGACCCTACATTATGTCCCCCTGGCCGCATAACGCACCTGTGTATTCCGGATTAGTGTAGCGTTCGCAGTTTTTTAAACACATAATGTGAAGCCTAAGAGAAAACAGCCTGTATATCAACCAGTCTGTATTCCAGTCCACAAAAACACAACTCAAGTTCGTTTTTCCGCCCGCGAACATTCTCTTTCATGTGTCGCAACCCCGGTTAAATTACACGGGGCTTCCATATTATAACCATTGATTTCAGCTCAGCGACGCGCTCCTTGATTGTGGTAGCTTAGGTGTTACGGTACTCTGACGACATTCAGTGTTTATTTCTATTCTTCAAACACCAACAATACTAAGACAATGGTACTGGAATAACAGGTTTTGTCGACGTTGCGAGAGCATTGCCGTTTCGAGTTTCTTAACCAGCCGTTCGTAGCATGGTATCAAATAAATGCTTGCGGTCATATTCCTAAGACGGCGTGATTGTGCATCGTGTACTACTGCATTATACATGCTCAAATACTTTCATACTCAAACAACAACCACTACAACTCTAATCATTTACGGTTATTTATTTAAGTATCGAATGATTTGGAGGGTTCTGATATTCAAATCCTACTCGCAGTAAATTTTATTTGGAATGTATTGTAGGCGCCCAGTACTTTTAAGTGGTATATAAACGATATAACATAACCTTGGCATAAACGTTAGACTCTTTGCTGACGATTACAGAATATACTTTATTTTCCGATCTATAGTTCGCACCCGGTGTATAGTGCGAAGGGTCAAATTTGGGGTCTAATATAAACGTCATTGCTTAGATAGTCCACACGCGGTGTGTAGTCCACCACACTGAGTGCCTAGTCCAACCGTAAAAATTATCCTACACAAACCACCTTAACACATGCCTGCTGTATTAGCCGACAGAGATGCTTGTCTCGTACATGAGTCAACATTAATATACTCCGTTATTCATAAACTCTTTCACGTCCTATCACAATGAACGATCAAGAAAAAAACAAATATTTGTATTGTCCGCCAGATGTAGATAGTCAACACCGGTTAGAATTTCTACCTTTAAACATGTATAGTCCGGAAAATACGGTACTCTGAAATACGGTACTGTAGTTCGGAAAATACGCAAAATACGATACTGTGAAATACGGGACTATATTACGAAAAATATGGTACGCTGATATAACGAATCCTTCGAACCACTTAAAATTGCAATGTGCAAAGAACAAGATCACAGACTGGTGTAGAAAATGGCAGGTGCTTATCAACACAGACAAGACAGTAGCCATACCAAAAAAATAGAAAAACAATATAATTAATCAATCTTACGAGATCAACGGAAACATTACACAAAGTGTGCACGAATAAAAGCACTTTGCTGTTTCGTTCACAAGCGATCTAGACTGGGTATTGCACATAGAAGCAGTGAATAAGAAAGCACTAACGAAGCTGTGCTGCTTAAGACTACAACTAAAATACGCATCGCGTTATACTAAAGTTCTGGCTTACGCGACACTGATTCAGCCTATGCTTGAATATGCTAAACCTGCTCGCTTTCCCTTCACAAAATTAACATTCAAAAATTAAACAAAGTGCAGAAAATCACTGTGAGGTTCATTAACCATAGATAACTTTGGCATGTGTGATTCACCTACTGAACTCGGTCGAAGACTCGGAATGCAACCACTAAAAAAAAGAAAGAGCCAAGCTTACGAGACAAACTACTTTACCAAATAGACAATAATATGAATAGTATAGAGAAGTCCAACTACCTTATTCCTGATGATAAAAGAGCAGCCCGGTCAAACCATGGGAAAATACTCGAGGAGTTCCAGCTTGAAAATTTTTTTCGCTAACCGTCCAGGAACGGAACAGCTTGCCAGAATACGTTGTCCACGTCAGCTCGCTGACACAGTTCATGAATGATGTCGATGGGCTGTTAATGTGAACACAGCATTCTCTTTTACTCCGTATGTGTTTCATACGTATTGTTACCCTCTGTATAACTATTTATTATGGGTAGGCATCAGTGTTTTGTACCACCCTACACAAGTCCTCTAATGAGGATTAGTAGCAATGATGAAAAATAAAATTAAAATAATGGCTGCTGTTGCATTTCTTTTTTCTTGGTTGCTGTTTGGCGATCTCCACTAGAAATTCTTCTCGAAATGTTGTTTCTGAGTGATAACCTTTCTCTAAAGTTCAAACACTATTAAAGAGCCGTTAACAACCCCAACATCGATATTTTGCTTATTATTGCAGACGACTGAAAATTATTCCTAGGCATCGGCTTACAAGTATCAACCTTGAGAACTGAGTATTGCAGAGCAAAAACATATTTTCAGAAAGCCTGTTTTTGAAACGCCCGCCCGAACTTAGTGACGTAGTTAGCGAAATGGTGAACTCCCTTGCCCTTTTGGATGCACTTTGCCCAAACCTTTAGTAAAGTGTCGCTTAACTTTCTACCTCTCCCTCATCCGTCATTGGCACGTGCACGTGCCACCCTGACAACTGAGAGAACATTTCGCAACACCTTTGTTCGTGCACACACGATGCATCACTTTTCAGTTCCTCTTTATTTATTTTTTTGTGGCAGTGTTAGTCTGTTTAGAACTATATCTAAAAGTTAAGGACAAAATCGATTTGCGGTAGCCCTTCGTTAGCGACGTGAAGGGCAATGTCGCCAAGTTTCTGCCCGAGAGGTTGTCTGATCAGGTCATCCGGGACCGAAAAAACTTGGAGAGCGCTTAAGCTTCGCCTTTAAAATTGGAACGCAATAGCACTTGCGGGCCCCGTCCGCATCGCCTTCTCGTTCGTCTCTTCCTGCCAGTGAACAAGAAATGTGGCGTGTCAGTAGCGTGTGTGGCACGCAACCGACGGGTCGTGGGTTCGAATCCTGCCTAAAATTCTTCAAATTTTTCTTTAAGGCAAATGAATTACAGGTTTGTTTCTTTATCTTTTGTTTTCCCGTACGAGGTCAAGGTGGCTGTGATGGCAAGATCCTATCGACCAGTCAGGATTTTCTCGTCACCCCACCGAGGCCGGCTTATTTGCGGCACGAGCTCCTTAACGCTCTCGCGTTAAAAGTACCTACTCCGGGCCGCCCTCGACTTCCCCGTTGTGGGCGCCCCTCTCGACGCCCTCAGCAGAGCGACCGGTTACCGCCATATTGATATTACGAACAAAGAGCTGGAGCACGGCCGATTATTTCGCCATTAACACCTTTAGAGCCTTTACACTCGTCGTATAAAACGTATATTATGAATGACAATAATAAGTATTGCAGACATGCAACTTGCGACACCTCTTAACGTTTCTAAAAATGCCTCCGCCAATAGTC
>JAZHYW010012164.1:0-11539 GCA_037355805.1 Ixodes ricinus
GCAGCCCGGCACGGCCCTCTGTCTCTTCGGCACGGACCCGCCCGCGGCCCGCTATCTATTTCCGACAGCCGGCCCGGCCCAGCCCGATGCTAATTTTCACGAGCCCGCTCACGCCCGCTCTATTTTAGCCCAGTATAAAGAGCCCACAAATTGCGCGGCACGGCAGCTCGCCTGTCACTGCTACACATGTGTTGATCACAGTAACCGATAGTCAGTGCTGTAAGCATCTTTTTGTAGCGTAAGCTTCCTGGCCGAGGTTAAGCAGTTTCGCGTGGCTCCTGGAGAGCCGTGCTGCGCATGCGCGAGGAGCAGTAACGTCACACGCGTCAGTCCCCGATGCACGCGCCGCGCATGCTCGCGCTCGAGATCATGGCTCGCGCTGTCCGGTTGTTCTGGGCGGCAGCTTGGTTGCTTGATACAAACAACACGGCGCACAGCTTAACTCATCGGATCCCGAAGTAGTCAATAAATTCGTATACCGTGTGTGTGTCATTGAAGCAGCAGTAAGCATGATAATCAAGCTAATCCCAGACAACCAGGAAAGCTAAGAATAACCAGCTGAACCTAAAGGCCCGTTCACACTCTTGCGACCGAGTACGACCGAGAGAGACCAAACCGGTTTCAAGCTCTTGCGACCTCTT
The DNA here is from genome assembly GCA_037355805.1 of Ixodes ricinus. Lineage (NCBI taxonomy): Eukaryota > Metazoa > Arthropoda > Arachnida > Ixodida > Ixodidae > Ixodes > Ixodes ricinus. Next base: position 642 of record JAZHYW010012164.1, read on the forward strand.
AGGACCGGATGCGCTACACCGGAGCTGGTCCTAAGAGATCGCAAGAGGCTTAAAAACCGGTTTGGTCTCTCTCGGTCGTACTCGGTCGCAAGAGTGTGAACGAGCCTTAAGCTTACGCTACGTATACGGTATATCCTGGTATAGCCGAGCTAAGCCACTGCAATTTTTTTTCTTGTTTTGCTTTACCAATTAACTACGTAAGCCGTGTGCGGGGGTCAGCTAGAGTTTTGAATGCTCGTACTGTCCTTATGTAATTGCTTTACGTAGCAGAAAAGTTGAGTTGTATTCATTACAACACGAGTCTCCGAGTACGATAGCTCTTCGCAGTCGGTCTTAATAGTTGTGTTGTACTTGTATGTATGTTTATACATTTGGAAGTTAGCCCCAATGGGCGTCTGGTGTCTCAGCTGTGGATGAGAAATGGAGCCAGTGCGTTACAACCGCTAGCCCGAAGTTTTTAACGCAAAGAAAGAAAAAAGAAGCAAGAGGTTTTCCCCAACTCCCAACCAGCAACTGGCATCCTCATCTACGATTCTCCAGCGGTCTCCGATGGTAGACAGCCCAAACGTGTTCACCGAAGTCCGAGACAAAAACAACCTCATCTCTACTCCGCTAATCCCCTTTTGTAGTAAAATATCAAAAAAAAAAAAGCTCAGCGTTTGTATTAACAATGGCGCGCAGTGTACGGATACTCACGGCGCATACTGTCGGAAAAGTTCCCTCCCACCGCCATTCAGCTGGAAACGTAGGCACCTATTCCACCAGCACTGTCATCCTCACAGAAGGACATGCTCGTGTCAGATTTTACTACGGAGCCTGGCCTTCACATCAAAACTGGCCCCAAAGTGGCAACACATGACGTCAGGGAAGCCGATGCGTGTCACGTTGTCGGATGACGCGATCCTGGCGGTTGGTGCTAGAAGTTCTGGCAAAAAGTACGAGCGAAAGCGGGTGTCGCTATCGTCGCGGCGTCCCTGGCTCCCGAAGTTTCCGCGGACTGTCAAGCTAGACAATGACCTGTCGCAGAGCAGGCGTCTGTCACATCCACCAAGGCTGCTGCGTCGCCGCCAGGATCGCGACCGGCGACAACGTGTCGCGTCTATGAAGTCATCAGGCGGAAATAGAGGGACCACTTCTTAGGACGCGGTAAACGCACCAGTCAGAGAAGCGTTCTACTAGGAACCACGATTTTACGCCGCCCTTTTTTTACTCTTCGAAAACTAAAAATGAAAAAGCGACTTTTTTTTTTTTTTAGTTACGGGAACACGCACACGAGCAGACGTGCCAAAAAATACCGCCTTTTCGTTCTCCAACATAGCTCACATGTTATGTAAGGCGGAATAAATCAATATTACATATTTATCACTTAGTCTCCCATAAAAGAAGAGCAATCTCACAGCGGTGGCAGCTGCCTAAAAACAGAAATACAACGCGAACCAAAATTACATTGTCCGCTAAAGTGTACAAAATATCACGTAGATTGAGACCCTAGAAATAGATGCTACGCTTTTGTAGGTTCTTTTTCAAAGAAAGAAAATTTGCGGCAAGGAAACTAAAAGGTCAAGTTTATAAATAAAGTGATAGAGCTGAACTCTCGAGCGTACGAGCAAAAAACGTGCAGGTAAAAACGAGTAGGTGCGTAGAAATTCACCCAAGACACCTTAGGAAGTTTTAGTAGATCGTTTCGATACCCCGGACGATACGCGATAACGATACGGTTCACGTGCAAAAAAGCCACCGGCGGAGTATCGGCTATGGTTATCGGAACGATGGACTGAGCTCCCTACTACGGACCGAGATGGCTACGTCCTACTACGTGGACAATAGAATGCCGCGTCTAGCCAGCAATTCTGTTCGTTGTACCCCCTCCCCTCCCCTCCTCCCACACACACGTATTCTTCCAGCGACGACATTCCGACCCACGGGTCGTCGTGCTCCGCGCAATGCCATCCAACGAGGTTCGAGTCGTTCTCGTGTCATTGCAGCTGTGCCTTTCTGATAGAGGAGGTAGCGGACCCGGATCGAAAGGTCATGCAGTCCTGTTTCGTTACTATGGACCCCGTTAATCTGAACAACTCGCTATATAGGCACAATATTCGGGGACGAACTGGGCAAATACGCGCATCTTTCTCTCAGTATTGCGGACGACTTACATTGAGGACGATTTTTTAAGGGAACAAACTTGAGGTGTCCGTAAAAAAGGGGCGATGCAACAATTCTTTTACTTTCAGTAAATAGCAGTGGTCGTGAAGAACAACCAGACAACAAACGATATGCCTGTTTTTTGTCGGTGAAACAAACTCGGTGTTCTCTCGTTCGGCACGAGAGGAGGGCAATTCGAGGAGTTTCCCCCAAGTATCAGCGTTGACGCAGAGCCCTTCTCCATTCGTTGTGTGGACGTTTTTAGTACAGGACGTTAGTCTACCTCGAAATATCCGGGTTTGCTACTCGGTCAGATAATTCCAACACTCGCCTTCTGCGCGCAGCTCTACTGGGCCGCGTAACCCGCTCGGAGCATATACACTAACTTGCTTCGGCGGAATACCAGACGCCGCGCATCCGTTCCCAGACCCGCGACTCGGAATTCGAGGGGTAAGCGCCAGAGAGGTAATTCGGCGAGTGCAGCCCCGACCAATCCTCTGCGACTTTAACCCTCGTCACGCACGAGTGACGTCACGACGCCCGTCCACAGAGAAATGGGCAGGGACTCGTGACGTCAGTGTCAGCAGCGCCCCGGAGCGCCAACCAGAGGAACTAAGGTGCGGTTTCCAGGCGGTTTCGCAGCGAATGAGAAGCGAAATACAGCGTCGACAAAACATTAAGGCCTTTCATCGATTTACCGCCCAAACTAAGCCGAAACGTCCCGCATGAAGGATGCATTTGCGATGTGCACGCAAATGTGGGCAACGTGACGCCATGTCACGTCGTCGTGCCGCGTGACGACACGTGGTCACGTGACCCGGAGTTGCTTGACCCACGTCACCTGGTCACGTGAGCTGACCACGTGACGGCGACACCCCACCTGATCCATAGTGACGTCCCGAGTATTGGACGTAACCGCGCAGCTCGTCCAGCTGCCCGGCAGCAGCAACAGATGGCCCGGTGCCGGCCCCGGACATTCCTGATACAGCCGAAGGCGACCGGCTTCCGAGGTGGAGCAACACGATCGTCGTCGTCGTGTACACCTCCGTCCTCCAATACCTGCTGCGCTTGGGAGTTGCTGGTTTACGAGCCGCCCGAACAATAGGAAGGACGGGGGAGATGGTATGCGGGGTGTCGGGAGGACTCGGCATTCCCAGCACCGCCGTCCATAAAACACGCTCGCATATATACGCCTTCCTTTCTTCATTTTTAATTCCACGAGGCTCAGTGCTCTCGTCGCTCGTGAAACGGGGGCGCAATCTCGCGATATCTCGTGGGAAGAAAACAAAAATGCGCAATTTACCGTGTTTTTTTCTTCCTTTCTTCATCACTATACCATGCGCTTAATATTATTGAAAAACCGAGACTCCACCGGAAAAAAAAAACACAATGAATTTCTATCGTAGCATGAGGGTAACATGTAATTGATATACATAGCACCGCTATTTGTCAACCAACCCCTTTTAACATTTCGAATGAAACCTAGCTTGGTCTGTTTTTAACAAGCATGCCCGAGACACATTAATGCCAGAGTTACAGGAGGGGTATACGATAAGCGATCACTTTCCTACCTTTTTGTTTAGAGATATAAACATTAATAAACGCGAGAAAAAACAGCAGCATCAATGTTTTTTACCGTAATATAAGTAAAAAAAAATTTAAAAAAGCCTGGAGCGTTTCCAAGAACAAATCAACATTACGAACTGTAGTCCGTCTCTGTACTTGTGTCCGGTAGGGAACAGAGAGCGACTTCGGAAAACGTCCCATCCGCTTAAGCTAGGTTAGGAGGTACGATTGACCCTACGTGTGCACGCGCGTGTTCGTAAATGTACGCGTGCGTATAGGTATAAGATACGCAGCGCGTCAAACCTAAATTAGCGGAGAGCAAATGAAAATGTGGAAATAAGCTTAACGAGTTTGACGGAATAGTTTCTAAGACGTATTGATTGTCCACGTGCCGATTTTTGTCATCCTGGTGTTCTTCCTATACAATGTCATTGATGTTTAATATTCAAATAACAAAAAGCTTTGTTTTCACCTAAATTTATAATTTCAGTTTTAGAGCGCAGCTCTTACGCGCCCGCTTCCGGCTTGAGCGCCGTCGGCTTAACCACGCGTTGCATTATGGGACGTTCCCATAATGACGTCGCACGTGACGTCACGTGTGACGTCACAGGGCACCTAAATTTAGCGGGAATATTTCCCCGCTAAATTTGGGAGAAAAACTTCCCCGCTAAATTTAGCGGAAAAAAATTCTCCTCTAAATTTAGCGAAAACATTTCCCCGCTAAGTTCAGAGGGAAAAAAATCCACACTAAATCTAGTGAAAAATTTCACCGTTAAATTTATCGGAAAAAAATCACCCCTATATTTAGTGAAAAACTTTGCCTAGTAAGTTAGGCAGAATTTTTCTTTAAAAAAATCCCGCTTAGTTTAGCGGAAACATTTTTCCGCCAACTTTAGCGGGAAATTTAGCGAAAATTTCCCACTGAATGGGAGGGGAGGAGGAGCGCCTCCATACCCTCCCTCCTCTTCTTCAAGAACTGCGCTCTAATTCGGCATTACAGAGAATTGTAAACGTCTTTCATTTTTTTTTACAACTTTTAGTACTTTCATGAGACTTCAATTTACGTGCTCAATACTATTATTTTCTAACGTTATTTCCGTGGAATATAATTTGGTTTACCTTTAGCTCCGTACCTAAAAGAACCATTCACAGCAGTTCTGTCCTTCATCAATCAGCATATTGTTGTCGTGGCTGTGTGCTTCTGCACGCATCTAAACAGCCAGTTTGTTCTGTGCTCCGAGCCGTTTGAGGGAGTCACGCCTGCCGTGCAACTGATGCTAACAAAAGGTTGCACAGAAGTGGGAAGGCAACGTCTTTTGATGGATCGGCCAATGCATTAATTTTAACGTGAAATATATACATTGATAGGAGTGAAAAGGAAGTGTATGCTTGCGCTTCAGCAGTTTCTTTTGCTACTCCAAAATGGCCTTTTCGCTGCTCCAAAAGGACCCGGAAAATTAGCCTCCAGAAGCTTTGGCGCCCCCTTACGGCGAACCGGGGTAACGTCACGACGAGGACAGAATGTTTCCCTGACTCGTCCCAGTCACCTTGTGGAGGCTCTGCCGACGTTAGCTTTCGGCACGCTCGTTTCTATTTACTTTTTTGTGCCTGTTTTTCGTAGGAAGTGTAAATTTTCATATGTGGTTTTATTGAGCTATGGCCAGTAGCTGCAGGCAAAACTTCATCCAACATTTTAGGCACGGCTGGCAGGGCAGGCAGCGCATGAATCACAGCTGGTATATAAAAGAAAGGAATGTGGCCACAATTGCAAGAGCATCGCGACAGATTTACATCTCACACATTGAATACTGCTGATGGTCTGACTAAATTGACAAATTACGTATACTATGTTTTTTTTTGTGTGTGTGTCTGTTTTTGAACAAAAACGCCGAAGCAGAAAAGCTGCATGCTGCTCGAGCAACATGGTAAATATAGTCTGGAACATAGAGATTCACAAGTAAGACAGCCCAAGTACGTTCTGTGACGTAGTGAATGATGAGACGAACAATGCTATAAAACGAGTAAAATGGCCAAAAGCCCTCCACATCGGTCACATCGTGTAATATCTTCACCATTTCTTATTTTTAGTTTGAGTTGAAACATTTTTGAACGTTCCGCTGACGTTGTGGTGAAGAAACCATACTGGAGCCAAAATGTCAGAAGTAGCCTAAAATGGGCTTATTTAGTTAGCTGTCCCGAGAATAAACAAAACACAAAAAGGTTCAACCATTCAGTTTGCCCCGCTGTTACCCGTACTAGCGGCAATCTATAAAAAAAAAGTTTGAACAAAATTAAAAAAATGGCTTTTTGCAAAAAACGATTATATGAAAATGTAAGGGTTTTAATGAATTCGGTGCCAAATACAAAATTATTTGTAAAACATCACATACACGAAACGCACATCACCAGATATCTGATGTTAATAGCTACGCAGCGATAGTCTTTTTATGTCGCTGCTATTAATGGTTCGTGTGCTACAGCAATCCCAATTTCAAGCAAAAGTGCTCAGGGTAGCAAGTTCGAGATTTCTTTATTATTATTTTTTTTTGTTGTTGTAAAATAAGCTATTAAAGATATACAGTTCGAAAATTTTGTGAACCTGGTCAGCACTTTTGTATTTCACATAAAAAATGAAAGACGTCTACAAATATCTGTAATGCGAAATTAGAAAGCAGCTCTTGAAGGATTTTTATTTTGTGATATCCCGTGCTAAACAATTTAAGAAATATAGTATATATATGTACAAATATATAGATCACTCTCCTCACAAACTGGTTCTGCACCCTCCTTCCGTGTCCTCTTTCATCCTCTCCGTACCTCCTCTCCTCCATACCTTCCCTCCTCCCACAGCTTCCCCGCTAAATTTAGCTGGAAAATTGACGTCACGTGACCTCAATACCAATTCCATTCCCCCTAAATTTAGCGGGGAAACTGAATTTGTTTGTAGGTCTATGACGTCCCATAATGCAACACTACACATTCAGTTTCCCCTCTAAATTTAGCAGTAAAGCTGTCATCACATGACCTCAACACCAATTCAGTTTCCCCGCTTAATTTAGCCGGGAAACTGTGGCGTCCCATAATGCAATGCACGCAGTTACGCCGACGGCGACGCCGCTCAACGCGGAAACGGGCGCCTAAGGGCTGCGCTCTAAAAAATATTAGCGGCTTAAATAAGTTACATAATTTATAACAAATAAACAAACTCGAGAGATATTCATATTGAGTTTTTGACGTGTTTCACTCCATGGCACTTCAAATTTTCTTCTATTGAACAGCTTACTTATAATTCTTTTGAAGGGCCATTTTGTTCATCACAGGAACACATATATTTGTTTAAAATCACATATATTTGTTAAATAAAAAATCTAAAGACCCCCCCCCCCCCTCCCTTCCCGGACAAGATTGTTGGAATTCAAATAAAACTACCCTCCAGTTTCTCTGTTGTCAGAGAGTCCAGCTGTAGGGACGGCTGGACTCTCTGACAACAGAGGACAAACTGATGCGGGGGTGGGCCGCGACGAGTGGAAGCGCTTGTAGAGCTTAGAATGGAGGAACTGTAATAAATTGACAACCGCGAGAAAGACAGCAGTGTAGTGGCAGCGCTTTTCCGCGTCGTTTTTTTTCTTCATATTTAGTCATCTTTGAATGCAGCACATTGGGTAACCTAATTGAGGAAGGTGCGGCACGTGCCATGCCTTCTGCAAGCGAGGGTGAGCCATCCTTGTTATACACTCGTCCTTTTACCTAGAGTATCCGCAAATTCGCCTAATGTCAACTCCTCATATAGCAACGACGGCGTTTAGTAAATCGATGCGTTCAAGCTGTGCATTATAAAATTAGCACAAGGTGTGACTGTCAGCGCTGTGACTATAGGTAGAGTGACCTAGGTTTGCTCACCTGTCCTAAAAATATCGCCTTCTGGCATGCGCCAATGAGGCTACTCTTCGTACTCGGACCGGATAGAATGACACTGCGATTTTGTTTTGTCTGCTTCCTTTGCTCGCAAATAAAGCATTGTGGTGCCACCTGAATTCGATACAAATTACGCAATGAGAAAGTATCGTCGAAAGTCATTGAATTATATTTCAAAGTATTTGTACTCGGAACATATATTTTTTTCACTGAAAGCAACTTCAGTAGCAGAGTGTAATTTTTTTTTAATTAAGTAAATCAGCATTTTTTTAGTTTAAATCAGATTGAGTATCCTGTCCAAGACTAGACTGAGACTGCACTCCCTCAGCGGCCTCGAGTACACCGTAGCCTTTTAAGCGGCCACCTCCTCCTTCACCGAACCATGGGAACCGGCCGCATCAGGCAACCAAAAAAACGGCGAAACCCCCCTCTCGCCAAAGCGAAAACTTCCCAAGCCTCGGCGGACATGGAGAGGCAACGCGAGCGATCCGAATAACGGAATGTCGGTGTCAGGCCCGCCGCAAGAACGGACAGCCAGAAGAGAGGCGTTTGAGGAAAAGCAGCAGCCATCCGCCCCTTCTCTGGCTCCCATGCATGGTGTCTGCTGCGCCCGCAGTGTAGAAGCCCTCCCTGCAGCAGAAGAGGAGTCTCCGGCGACGAGGGGCCAAGTGGCGTGGGATAATGACTTTCGCACACGACTCGGGTTACTGACGAATGTAAACACAGACGCGTCGGGCCGCCGCGCTGCTGCTCTGCTGCTCTGATGCTGCTTGTATCGCGCCGCGGCCGAGCAGCAGCGGCAGCGGCTAGGGACCCGAGCTGGGGTGCGGGGGTGGGCCACGAGGCAGCGGCAAACGGAGGGTCAGGGGGACGCAGGTCCGATCTCACGGCTTTCGTTCTCTCTCTCTCTCTCCATCGGCCCGCTCTCTGGGGGCCTCGGTCCTGCTTTTGGGCCGTGGGACTGGGCGAACGTCCGCGGGGAGACTCGCTTTCGGAATTATTGGGCGTGTGAGGGCTGCGCCACTACTGGCTCTTTTCTCGGTCTGTCTAAGCGCCGTATCTTTTTTTTCTTGTTCTTTTATCTTTTTTTTATTATAGGTTTGGTTTCCTTCCCATTTGCTCGTGCCCTCGTTTCCCTCGGGCAGGAGGCGGGAATTAACTGAATTAGCCTTTATTTAGCGCTCATCTATTTTCGAGCACAGACAAAAGGAAGAGAGATTTAATTCCGTTCTTTTTTTCAGTGGCTACTGCCCCAAAAACCGTCCACTTTCCCCCTGCTTGGTCGTTACGACCCTACCCGATCATGAGCACACAGTCCGCTCAGCATTACTGAAAGGGACGGTGCAACGATATTCAATTGGAATGTTTTTCACTTTATAGACGAGTTTACTAGCACTAGTAAGAACCAAGTATACTCGCACGCAACGACCAAGAAACCTCTTGGCAGCGGTGTAATTTCAAGGACAAAAGCGAGCGTTTTCTTTCAGTCTCTCCTTCGCAAAACTTGATGACGTAGCGTGTGGGTCGCAGTGTCCCCCAGTGACGGTATTTGAATGCGGCTCATAGATTGGACCCGAGCATTGCGTGAGCACACTCGATTCGGGCTCGTGATAATCAATAGCTCGACAAGCATTTGGGTAGTGGCTCGTGTCCCATCGCTGCAATGACGACAATAGCCCATCCATAACAATGTCTGGAGCTCACCACGTGGCCAGGATCAACATTGGTGGCATATAATCGGCTCCAGATCACGTAGCCGCTTGTTCTGGCCGCGAGTTGAGGGAATATGAACGCTGCTCGTTTTCCTGCGACGCTTATTGCGTGGAGAAAAACGAACGCGTGTTTCATTGGTCATAAAGGCCAGGGATTCGTTCTAAGCGATATCCGCGCGAAGTGCGAGAATTGTTGCCCCGCCCCTTTACAGAATAACTGCAAAGAGAGAAAAAAAGTTTTTTAAACAACCTATATGGGACAAGCATGTCACAAAGAAATCTTCCGCGAAAATACAATTTTTTTTAGCAATATTTACGCCACAGGACGTAATTCAGTCGGATTCACAACTTCTCCACATTTGAAACTCCCGCTCTTTCGACGCACGCGGAGTGGCTGTTCTACGTCACGACGTATAGCCGCCACTCCGTGACGTATAATACCAATTTCGTGGCGCGCGATTTAAAACGGACGAAATAGCCGCAAACTAAAATCAGTGATGAAAATAATCCCTGGAGAAGGGGAACAAGAGGGACAAAGGACAAACACATATATAGTCTCGCGCAATAAATATTGCTGTAAAAAATTTTGTTTTTGGCGGAAGAATTGTTTTGTGCCATGCTTGCCCCAATTAGGCTGATAAAAAATAAACTTTTTTTCTTTGCAGTTACCCTTTACCAAACGATTCAAAGCGACAATCCAAATGATCACGTAAGATTATCGGAGTAAGGCACGTGATCAACGCCTCAGATGAATTTACTCCGGCAGCGCGTCATCAGGTGCCTCGTTCGAAGCTCATATCGGCACATGGTCGCTGTAGGGTGCCTTCAAGCGCACATGAAGGCTCCCTAGGTCGCTGCCTCTCCCGTTAGCCAAGTTAGCGTAATTACGGAGTTGCAATCGTTCAGTGCTGTTTTCGAGTGCCACAGTGAATAACGCTGACTTGCCCACCCACGAATAAACGTTATCTTTACTCGTGTACTTATGCGCCTTCGCTTACCAATTGCTTCCTACTGGCCGCGTTTTGTGACTCTAGTAACACGACAAAAATAGTATTAGTTTATGTAACATACCTCAAGTCGCCTGGTTAGGGCATTATAGGAGGGGGGATACAACATTTGATGACACAAACCACAACACGCAATAACGTATTTATTAAAAAATGATCATATAATTCTTTAAAAAAATAAAAAAGAGTAATGTCGATATATACGATACAAAGAAATTCACACGCACATATGCATCATTCATGAGTACCATATAAAGTAATAATTCACATGGTGTTTTAAATGTTTGTTGTATCTGTAATTTCCACTATATTATGAAGGAGTTCCATGCGGAAATGGCAAGCGGCAGCGAGTTGAGAAATCGGTACGTAGCCATGGGCGAGTGCAGAAACCAGATTGGCGAGAGGTGAAGCTTCTGCACATACGCTGTGACGACAACAGCGCCACCGCAGAGGCGTGACGTCAGAGCCGCCTGTTGGTCCATATGGGACAAAAGATGTAAGACTATTACCCTTTTTTTCTGAGAGCGTGGGCCGTATACGGGAAAAGGCGTGCGGC
>JAZHYW010012165.1:0-13814 GCA_037355805.1 Ixodes ricinus
TTTCCATAGAGCGGAGCGTGAAAAGCGAAAACGGTTTTACTAAAACTCTCTTAATGCCCTCTTTCAATGTCTTTAAAGCCGAAATATTCAAGAAGATCCGCGCAGCCACGTTATTATGTGAGAATTTTTTTAAGTTGGCGAAAAACCTCGCGTGTTCTCTGTGGGGCTCTGGGGTGCGCCCCCTCACGCATACAGCGGGAGCGCTTCAGTTAGCGCTACGTGAGCGCTCGAAGGAGCGCTCGTAGTGTCGCTTCCTAGCGCGTGACTTCGTTCTAATATAGCGCGTGATTAGCGCTCCAGTAGCGCCTTGTTAGCGCTCCAGTAGCGCCTTGTTAGCGCTTCGGTAGCGCCATGTTAGCGCTTCAGTAGCGCTGTTAGCGCTTCAGTAGCGCGTGTATAACCGCGGTGCTGCGGATTAGCGCGTGCACTGCGGTTCCAGTTCCTGTGGTTGGGTGTGCATCAGCAGATCCATGGCGGACATGTGGGATGCTGAAATAGAAATACGACAAATGCTCTTACATACGCGACTAGTGCCGTATGTGTGTGGACGACTTAAAGCCCGAAGAGCCTTCTGGTTACGCGAAATTTTCGCCATCGAGATACCGACGGGTACCCGGCGAACCTTGTTCCTAGGCTGAGGGACCGAGACACAGAGCTCTTCCGAAGACGATTATTTTAACTGCGTGTCTTTGAAACCAGGTCAACGCATATTGAATAGAAAGCAATGAGGTCGTACCCAATCAATTATACTTCGTTTCAGCTTGGGTCCAGACGCAGGCGATGCTACAAGCGCGAGCTCCGGGCTTTCAGCGTCCCTGCCAAGCACGCGCGCTCGTGCAATGCAAGCACTGTTCAAGGGCCACACGCTCGCGCTCGTAGCATCGGCTGCGTCTGGACCCAAGCTGAAACGAAGTATAGTCGCTCAGAGTCCATTGTAGAATTCAGCAGCAAGTGTATGCGACCATGAAAGAACGACCATATCGTCCGGTGCCTCGTGATGAACTGATTTTATATGTCATAGAAAAGAATAAAAGAAAGAGGATAGGTTTATGAAAGCGGAGATAGGTAGGACAACACATAAAAGAAGAAGTAGTGAAAGCGAAATAGCAGAACACAACATTTCTCCCTCCCCTTTGTGGGGAGAATACGAGTATACAAGATGCACCAAACTCTTGAGCGCCAGTTGCCAGCAAATAACGCTCAAACATCTTGATCCATCGCTCCCATGGAATGGGTGGAGGTCCCAGCTTGACCAAGAACTCTGGGGGTAACTTGCCGCCTGAGGCCATGACTAGTTCAAGATGGCTTCTCAGCACTCGGTGATGCTACAGTGAACTAGAATAGAAGTAGTGGAAAAATAGCCGGCATCCAGGTGAGGCGCTTCGTGTAGAACCTACCAGGTAGCGCTGGTGTTCGATTCCGGAGCACTCCTGCCAGCGAAGTTCGCGCCAAGCGTAGCTGTTTTTGATCTTAGCGGTTCATTAGTGTGGCCTATGTATGCTTTATGGGTGTTTCAACGTCTATGAATTAATGTTTAATGCTTACTTGGGCAATGTAGTGAAAACCGGGGTAACCAGTCTTGCATGCTGGCGCGTAGCGGTGTGGATCCGTCTTCTTTCTCTTCGTTTTCACTTGCTTAGCGACAAGACTCGAACCTATGTAATCACAATGCCAAGCCCTTGACATTCACGAAAACAAATCGCGAAAACGACCACAGACACCACAGGAACCATCTGAGAACGTACGCGACGCCATATCCCATGTTACAGTAGCCAAGTCCTCCGGATTTCGACAACAGCGCCACTCGCGGCAGTCTACACTTCTGGCTTCACACAGCCAATGGGTCGGCGCCGACGCTTTTTCCACTACCCCTATATTCTAGTTCACTGTACCACGGTGACGTGCCTCTGGAACCGCGGGATGTATCATGAGTGAAAAAGGCGGAGAGCTTTCGAAGGCAGAGAAGGTACAAAATAGTCCGCTATATTTTCAAATGTTCATACCGAAAAGCTGACTTTCTGGCCTCTTTCTTTTGGCCAACTAAACGATATGCGATTAGTAAAGTCCCATTTTTAAAATCATTCGTCCCGCAACTCAAAAATTCGTTTCCAGCGGGCCCCTTAATGCAGCCATACCTTTAATTCACAGCAGGCTGGCGGCGGTGCACGTCTCGTGGACTGCACGCGCAGAGTTGCAGCAAGACGCTTTACACAGGCGCCAGATTACAGCCGCCATTGCCGACCTTCTCCTCTTCTTATCGAGATATCAAGCCACTTAAGCGGGCTTTGGCGAACCTTCACAAAGGCAAATGCTGTGGCGAAGGTCACAGACGAATCTAAAATGGCAATAACCTGTCCTGCTCTGGTAATGATGGAGCGAAGTGATAAGAATAAGAGGAAACGAAAACTGAAGGTCAGTTATGGCTGCGCCCATGCACAGCTGCTGTAAAGCGTCTATACGTGCAGAAGGACTAAAGTTCCATCGATGCATTACAAAAGCGGCGGCGAAGCCACAGTGGCTGGTGATGTAGGTCAGGGGGCGTGGAGCCGGCACGACCATGTCGCTCACGCAATTTCTGCTACTCACGCAGGTTTTGTGCGGTGCTGCATCACGGAAGCTGCTTATCGAAGACGACGGCACTCAATCCTTTCAAGTCTTGCGTAGTGCTGCATCACGGCAGCTAATCTTCGAAGACGACGGCACTGAATCCCAAGTATGTCCACCGGGCGACAGGGCACCTAAGTGCGACCGCGAGCATCGATTTCCAACGTGCGCCGCCGCTGATTTTGACCGATGTCCCTTATCGGCCTACGAACACTGGCACAGCACCGACGGCCTCGAGGTGAACTACGGGCTACAAAAGGCGGCAACTGCCAGTGTCCAACTGGGGCGTGGAGCCAGCACGACCATGTCGCTCACGCAATTTCTGCTACTCACGCAGGCTAGTGAATGGTTGGCTTGTGAAAGGTTTACTGTCTTTATCTTGCCGGTTCCACCCCAAGTGCTGTATAACTGTGTAAAGTCTCATTTGCTTGTGAAGTGCCATACACGTCATCGCTTTTTCTTGTTTCGGCGGCTTGCGTTTTATTTTTTATTGCTTCTACTGTGTGGCGACATTGAATTAAACCCAGGTCCTGTAAATGAGGAGACTGTGTTGTTGGCTGTTAATGACACAGAGCGCTCCCGGTAGCCTCCTGTCTAAACGCCATGTTTATTCTATATCCTCGAAACCCCCCCGTCGTTCTCCTCTTCTTCTTAAGCAAAGCCTAACAGCACATCTTCCCCCTTTAAAACTGAAGTCTATTTACAGGTTTTACAACTCTTCCACTTCGTGTCGTGTACTCAGTCGATCCGATGTCTGGTGCTGCACTATTATCGGTGTCTTCACTCCCAGGCACCGGTGTGAGAGCAGTCGATCCGATGTCTGGTGCTGCACTTTTATCGGTGTCTTCACTCCCAGGCATCGGTGTAAGATGAAAGCTGTTTCGGCGAAGAGTATCTGAATCGGTGTCCACTAAGTATGACCTTGGGTACTCCGTTGCAGATTGCACTGTTCCTCTTTTTCGCTGATCGGTAATCCAGACCACATCTCCTCTTCTCAATGGTTTGCGTTGTCTTACACCCCGTCGTCTGTCATAGTTGGCCTTTTGTTGACTTGTTCTTTTTCTTTCCCACCGTTGAAGTTCTTTGGTATTCACAAGCCTAGGTTCCAAAGAAGAGGAAACAGATGGAAGGGACGTTCTCAGCTTGCGACCCATTAGTAATTCGGCGGGACTATATCCATTTCCCAATGGTGTTGCACGGTAGGATTGCAGTGCGATGTAGCTGTCAGATGTCTTCTTGAGGCTTCTCTTAATAATTCTAACAGCAACTTCAACAAATCCATTGCTCTGTGGATATCTTGGACTGGACGTCCTGTGTTCAAAACCCCATTCCTGGGCGAACTGCTGAAATGCACTTCCAATAATTCGCTGGAACTGTGGTCCATTGTCGCTGAAGACAACTTCAGGCGTCCCATGTCTTGCAAAAATTGACTTTAGGTGTATTATTACACCGTTTGATGTCATAGTATTCAGAAGGGCAATTTCTGGATATCTCGAGTAATAGTCAGTTACTAGAAGATAGTTCTTTCCTGACAGGTAGAACAGATCCATTGCTACTTTCTGCCATGGACGCTCTGGAAAGTTGGATGGCATCAAAGGTTCATGTCGGTTGGACGCTTCCTTGATGCATTCTGGACATCTGCGTACCATATTTTCGATGGCTGTTGAAAGTCCTGGCCACCATACAGAGTCTTTGGCTCGAGCTCTGCACTTGGTGATTCCTTGATGACCCTGGTGGATCTTCAGCAGAATATCAGGACGCATGGACAGCGGTATGATGAGTCTTGATCCTTTCATGAGCAGTCCATCTTGAACGGCGATCTCTGATTGATGTTGCCAATACTCTTTGCAGCTGTTAGGGACTTCTTTTCGGCTGGGCCACCCTTTTTCGCTGTACCATGCCAACTGTTTGCATGTAGAGTCCGTGGCCTGCTTATCTTTGATTTCTTGTAGCCTCCTTTCTGTCGCGGGAAGGTCAGCTGTCACCCCCTTGACATATGCAGCCACCTCTTGCTCCAGATCTCTGTCCCCAGTTTCGCTTAGAGGCTGTCGGGACAGTGTGTCCGCCGCAATTTAAGACTTTCCTGGAATATGCTTCATCACATAGGAGAATCTCATCATTCTCATCTTCATTCTTTGAAGTCTAGGTGTGATGTCAGCTTCACTGTCAGCTTCACTTTCTGCTACTCACGCAGGTTAGTGAATGGTTGGCTTGTAAAAGGTTTACTGTCTTTATCTTGCCGGTTCCACCCCAAGTGCTGTATAACTGTGTAAAGTCTCATTCGCTTGTGAAGTGCCATACACGGCATCGCTTTTTCTTGTTTCGGCGGCTTGCGTTTTATTTTTTATTGCTTCTACTGTGTGGCGACATTGAATTAAACCCAGGTCCTGTAAATGAGGAGACTCTGCAAATGATTTTGGACGGGCAACTGGAGATTAAAGCCCAATTAGATAGCATAGAAACAAAACAAGTAGCGCAAGGGGCTACTCTTGAAGATTTAAAAAGACGTATTTTATCCTTGGAAACTCAGGTTGCAACGCTTACGAAGTTAGAGGTGGCCATGACAGAGTGTAGGAATAGCTGCGAAAGTCAACAGCGTGCAATGGAGTCCCTTGTTTCAAAGGTTGATAATCTTGAAAATCGTAGTAGAAGATGTAATCTCGTGTTTTATGGTATTAAAGATGAGAACGCAAAAGAATCATGGGCAGTGTCGGAACAACTAGTTAAAGAACTATGTGAAACAAAGCTCGGTATTACGCCTACAACCATTGAAAGAGCTCATAGGATTGGGAAGTTTAGTCCAGACAAAACCCGACCTTTGATCGCGAATTTTTCCTCGTTTAAAGAAAAACAGTCAATCCTAGGAAACGCAAAGAAGTTGAAAGGTTCGGGCATCAGTGTATCAGAAGACTTCTCTGAAGAGATACGTAGAAAAAGACGTTATCTATGGGAGTTTGCCAAGAGTCGCAAAGATGACGATACGCGGGTTAACCTCAGGCACGACGTTCTTTATCTGAATGATACCAAATACATTTATGATGATAAGATCAATCAGGTAGTGCGGTCTAAGTGACTGTATGCTGACTCGCCCACTACAATCTCATTCCTTGTTATTAACTGTCGTAGCATCAAAAATAAAGTTGATGATTTTTCTTCTCTCTTGGAAACGGTTCAGCCGTCCGTTGTTATAGGCACAGAATCTTGGCTAACTGATGACGTAATGGACTGCGAGGTATTTCCTGATAATTTTACATGCTACAGAAAAGACAGAAATAGTCATGGTGGCGGTGTGTTTATTTTAGTGGACCAGAGGATTTCTTCGAGTAAGATTGAGGTGGAACTAGGATCGTGCGAAGCTGTGTGGTGTCAGTTAAGACTTCGTAATGGTAAAACTTTGGCAGTTTGTTCTTTTTATCGGCCGCCAGCAAGTTCAGTTGATGTACTAGCAGAGTTCACAGCTGCGGCTGAAACGATTAAATCTGAGAGCATTGCTATAGGTGGCGATTTTAATTTGCCCGATCTTAACTGGCACCAACCAAGCATACACTCTGGAGTAACTCGTGGGCTCACTGCAGTAATGTACAATTTTATCAACTTGTTTTCGTTGACTCAAACAGTGCTAGAACCCACTCGAGGGGACCACATACTAGACCTTTTCCTTACAAACGATCCGGATTTAGTGCAAACAACTTTAGTAATTCCGGGAATCAGCGATCACAACGCTGTCCTTTGTGAAATGAAATTGGATCACGTAAAAACGTATAATGACAGCAGTCGACGCATATTTAATTACAGTAAAGCTAATATTACCGCGATAAATGCTGAACTAGATAGTTATTTTGTTCTTTTTGAAACGCTTGCTGAATCATGTTCGGTACCTGAATTATGGACACTATTTAAGACGAAAGTTTTGGAATTGCAAGACCGCTTTGTTCCCTCTTGGATTTTAACTAAGAGACGTAATAATAGCAAACCTTGGTTTACAAAAGAACTACGGAAATTGACCCATAGAAAACAAAGAATTTATCGAGCCTATAAGAACAATCCGTCGCTTGAAAATATCATCAAACTAAAAACGATTACCAGTAATCTAAAAACGAAAATAGAACACGCAAAATCATTTTTCTTCGAGTCATTTCAAACTAAAGTTAAAGAAAATCCTAAAGAACTTTGGAAATACATAAAGAGAAATAAAAAAGATAACGTATCTATTCCTGCTCTCGTGAAATGTGACGATATGGTCACTAATGCTGGTGACAAAGCTGAATGTTTTAACACTTATTTTAGTTCTGTGTTTTCCCTACCTGTTATAAATAACAACACTGCAGACGGCCTCGCTCCGGCGGATGTATCGCCCATGGAAGATATCTTCTTTGATGCTCACGGAATAGAAGTTTTATTGGAGGGCTTAAGTGCTTCAAAGGCTGCTGGCCCTGACTGTATACCGACTGCTTTACTGAAATCCTGCGCACGATCAATGTCCCCATATTTAAAATTACTTTTTACGAAGTCACTGAATTATTGCTCGCTCCCTGATGATTGGAAAATAGCGTCAGTAGTCCCAGTCTATAAATCGGGGCTTCGCAACAGTGTCTCGAATTACCGTCCCATTTCATTAACTTCCGTTTGCTGTAAAATTCTTGAACACATCCTGTACACATCTATTTCCAAACACATGCATATTCATTCTTTGTTTAATCAGAAACAGCATGGCTTTCGAAAGGGGTTGTCCTGCGTTACGCAATTAACGGAATTTTCTCATGATATAGCTGAAGCGCTGGATAGCCGTTCAGCAGTCGACTGTATTTTCTTGGATTTCAAAAAAGCATTTGATGTGGTACCTCACGCGTTATTAGTAGACAAATTGTGGCGTTATAATATCAACCCTCGTGTAATCTCCTGGGTTTCCGAATACCTACGTGCAAGATGTCAGTACGTGGTAGTAGATGGCACGAAATCGGGTATTTCCGATGTAACATCCGGAGTTCCGCAAGGGTCGGTTTTGGGACCTTTACTCTTCTTACTTTACATCAATGATATCTCGGCGTCTGTTACATCATGTATGCGAATGTTTGCAGACGATTGCGTTTTGTATAGAAAAGTTAATTGTAAATCTGATAGTCTCATCCTTCAAAAAGACTTAAATGCAATACAAACTTGGTGTGATAAATGGCGGATGAAACTTAATTTGGATAAAACCGTGTGCATGACATTTTCCAGGAGAAAAACATTGAGCGAATTCCGTTATGAAATAGACAATATTAATCTAAAAACAGTTTCTGAGTTTAAGTATTTAGGCGTTTTCTTTACATCTTCATTACATTGGAGTCGACATGTCGATTATACTGTGGCAAAGGCTTCAAAATCTTTGGGTTTTCTTCGCAGAAATACGCGAAATTTTCCTCAAGTCACCCGGGAGTTGTTGTATAAAACAAATGTGTTATCTATCTTAGAATATGCCTGCACTGTGTGGGACCCGCCGACTATCACTGATAGAGATAAACTAGAAAGGGTGCAAAACTTTGCGGCCCGCTATGTATTGGGCAGGTCAGTTAAAGATAGAGATTTTAGTGTGTCACGTGCTAAACAGACTCTACAGTGGGATACACTTGAACACCGTAGAGCAAAGCTTCGCTTGAAGTTTTTTCACAGTATATACCATTCCCAAACCGGAATTCCACGTGACACTTATCTTTTTTCACCACATTATCAATCCGCCCGAGTGGATCACGTTCATAAGGTTCGCGAGTACAGGTGTAGGACTGCAGTTTTTAGTAGTGCTTTCTTCCCCAAAACAATTTGTCAATGGAACCGCTTACCCTCTGCCGTAGTATCAATCTTGTCAAATGATGCCTTTTATTCTGCCCTGGAATCAGTCAAGTTGTTAAGATAAGAGTTATGCAATGTGTGTCGCGGGTTCGAGATCAGCTTTGATGTACATAAATTATCCTGTCGTTAGTTGTTGATATTGAGTGTTGCTGTGTGTTGCGACATTGTGATGTGCTTTCATGTATACAAGTACTCTTGCCGTCATTTAACCTAACTGTACTTCACAAGAAGCCTGCTTGTGTGTATTCAAGTAATGTTTGGCGTATGTAACCCCCCGCTGTAATGCCGAAAGGCGCTGCGGGTACTGGATAAATAAATAAATAAAATAAATAAATCTGCACTCTTTAGACCAGCGCGCTGTTTAGAAACAGGACAGTGCTGATGAAAGAAACTACACCGGCTTTACGTAACATATGTAACAGTTCCTTCAGACGTTTCGTCTCCCATATGCAGGAGACACCGCCAGCGATGTCAAGTTTGTAGGAATGAGAAGATACCACAACCAGACGCCCTATGTAAGCAGGCCCGCGTACACTTCGGGAAGGGGACCGCGGTTGGAGTTGCAAGCCGATGAATCACTCTGGATGCACCATGACTCCAAGTATCTTCGTGATCTCCAGCTTCGTTCACGCGCCAAGGTCGACGCATTATCAGTCAAAATTGTGACCCGGTGTCCAACAATGGTCAAGTAGTTCAGTATTTGCGCTTGTGGCATGTGTGGCTTTCGCTATGTCCCGCTTGTGTTCTTCATCTTTAAGAAAAGTGCAATGTTTACGGCCCGTCACCCCAATAGACCTTTTGCGAAATCCCCCAGCACCCCGGCCCGCGCGCGAGGAATTGTGGCAGAGATAGTCCCTCGCCTGGCCGCTCTGCGCTTGAGACCGCATTGCCTTGTCGCTTGCCTCCTCTTAATCCTCTGTTTTTCGATTCCATTACCTATTTTTATATATTCCCGTGTATTTTTTATTGCTTCTAAGTGTTTCTATTCTCTTCTGCGCGGAGATATTTCTTATATATATAAATAAATATATATATATATATATATATATATATATATATATATATATATATATATATATATTATATATATATATATATATATATATATATATATATATATATATATATATATATATATATATATATATATAGTATATGTGTCTTTATTTCACCTTTTTCGACGGGAGTGCCGACTGACAACACGCCGCTTCGCGCGTCGTTCCCCGGGTGAGTACTACCGTTGCTGACCGATTCCTATCGCGCTGTTAGCTGTTCATTTAAGTTCATTTGACCCGCGTGAAGTCGAGCGGAGCCGTTTATGAAAACCCACACACATGTCATAGGGGTAGGGAGAGCTTTTGAATCAATAATCGCGACGCGAGAGCCGAGTGCGCTGTGATTTGGCCGCCCGCGATCGCTCCGTTGACTCCGCACTGGCAGCGTGTGCCTTCGAGTGCCGCTTTCATTCTTGACCAAGATACAGCACGCCGCTTTGTCCCCGCGAAACATTTGTCTGAATGTTTGCGAGAAGCTGAGGCACATGTGCAACGCTGCGGCGCCTATGACCACTGCGCGCTGCGGCGCGATCCCTTCGCAAACGCCGACGGCTCAATGTCGCGGCTTGAATGAGCCTGGCGGCATGCCTTCGTAATCTATCTGCTAAGCGGCTGTCAGTTGCCAACACCATTTTTTAAGTGCAGAGATGTGTTGTCGCGAATCATTTTGTCCGAGTGCCTGCGAAGCCGTAACACCGTTCGTCATATCCAACGTGCGGTGCCTGACAAAGTGCGCGCAGCGGCGCAGGCCTTCTGCGCGCGCCGGTGGGCCCAACGTCGCGGCTTGTATGCGCGTACGGTATGCCTTCTTAATCTATCTGCTAAGCGGCTGTCAGTTTGCAAACCCACTTTTTTAATGCGAATATTAATGCGAATAGCATTCTTGGATACTTCACGCACTTTTCGTCTATGTATCTATCTATCTATCTATCTATCTATCTATCTGGCTATCTAACCTCTTACGCCGCGGGTCGATAAATAAATAAAAAAGACCGCGCCGGCGGGATTCGAACCGTTGACCCTTTGATCAGCAGGCAGACGCGCTAACCACAGAGCTATGAAGGCAGTTTTTTTTCCTTTATTGCAGAGCTATGAAGGCAGTCATTCAAAGCACTCTAATAACTTGTTTATATCTTTACCATCGCGCGCGTTCCATGCACGAGGGCTCATTCCGCTCTCATGAGGCTTAGCACGAGAGCGGAATGAGCCCTCGTGCATGGAACGCGCGCGCACCGGTAGCTGTGACAGCGCTGTAAAGCGCGTCCTATGGTAAAGATATAAACAACCGTTTAGAGTACCGTTGGTTGAGACCATGGTGCCTAGAACGCGTCTCCGACCCGGTGTGTTTACCGTGGCCAAAAAAGTGGTCCCTCGATTTCCGCCTGATGACGTCATAAAAGTGTCGCGCTGTCGCCGGTCGCGATCCTGGCGGCGTCACTAACAGTTGTTGCGTGTGTGGCAGACGCCTGTTCTGCTGCAGGTCGCTCCTCCACTGTGACAGTCCACGGAAGTTTCAGCAGCCGAAAGTTGGGACGCCTGGGACGTGGTGACGACAGCGACACTCGTGTTCGCTCGTGCTTTTCGCCAGCATTTCTGCGACCACCCGCCAGGATCGCGCCAGTCAACAGCATGACACCCGGCTTCTGTGAGCGTCATTTGTTGCCACTTCGGGACCACTTTTGATGTATGGAGTGAGATAGGACGCTAAACGCACCAGTCGGAGACGCGATCCAGGCACCACAGTTGAGACTAGCTGAGACGCCAGAAAGTCTGGTCGGTACCATTTTGAGTGTTTGTGCGTATGGCGCGTGCTTTTGCTCGCCTTCCTAAGTGACACAAACGCACGTGCTGGGCTGCGGAGATCGTGCGCAGGGCTATGAAAGTGTCAACAAATTTAGAATCGCCTCAAGAGTGGGCTGGCGTATCTAGAGTGTGCCGGCCACCTGACGAACGCGCATAACTCCGCACCGTTTGATGCTATTCGCATTAACGTAGATAATCATTCCCAAAGGATGGGTTCTGCTGATTTTTTAAGTGCAGAGATGTGCTGTCACCCAGGCAGTCATCTCGAAACCATTGAAACTCGTAGTTCCTTCGATAATTTTATTTCTCGAGTCAAGATGTCAGCTGATGCTCGAGTCAAGATGTTAGCAACTGACAACCGCCGAGGAGACGGATCATGAATGCATGCCAAAGGCACATACAAGCCGCGACGTTGAACCGACGGCGCTTGCTAAGGGCTCGCGCCGCTGCGTGCAGTTGCCAGGCGCCGCAGTGTTGGATATGCCGAACGGTGTTACGGTTTCGCAGGCATTCGGACAAATGATTCGCGACGGCAAAGCGGCGTGCTGTATCTTGGTCAAATTAAGCGGCACTCGAAGGCATACGCTACAGTACGAGTCAACGGAGCGAGCGCGGGCGGCCAAATCACAGCGCATTCGGCTCTCGCGTCGCGATTGTTGATTCAGAGCTCTGCCTACCCCTATGACATGTGCGCGGGTGTTCATAAACGGCTCCTCTCGACTGCACGCGGGTCAAATGAACCAAAATGAACAGCTAACAGCGCGATAGGAATCGGTAGCAACGGTAGTACTCACCCGGGGAACGACGCGCGAAGCGGCGTGTTGTCCGTCGGCACTCCCGTCGAAAAAGGCGAAATAAAGACACAAATACTATATATATACAAGAAATATTGCGCACAGAAGAGAATAGAAACACTTAGAAGCAATAACAAATACACCTAGAATAGATAAAAATAGATAATGGAATCGAAAAACAGAGGATTAAGAGGAGGCATGCGACAAGGCAAGGCGATCTCAAGGCAGAGCGGCCAGGCGAGGGACAGTCTCTCCCACAATTCCTCGCGTGCGGGCCGGTGTTCTTGGGAAAATTACAAATCGTCTATAGGAAGACTCGTCACAAGCCCAGTCGTCACAGGCCAACTGGTCATAGGTGAACTCGTCCGGTAGACTAACTTGTCACAAGGCACCTTGCGCGAGGATTTCTCGCAATGCCGCAACACTGATCACACGGAGCACTCATCATGTGTAGGGACATGATCTTTTTCTTTTTACTTGAAGAGTGTGTCTTTATAACAAAAATTTAATTAATCTTTGTTACATAATAGGATTAGTTAGCACCTGAAAAGTAAGTTATAACTTAAAATTTTGAGTTGCAAGCGAAATAGTTATGACATACATTCACGAAAATATTACATTGACTTGAAATAAAGCAGAAAATGAATACGTATACTAGCAATCATACATGAATTTATATACTGCAAACAAGAAACGGCAACGTAGGCAATGAACGGAATGTGTCTCGGCAACGCTTCCTGTATACTGTATGCCTGTCGGACGAATACAATAGGGGAGCGGTGTTTGGCAACTTCTGGTTCCTTAGGCAATTTCATTTAGCTGTTTACAAACGACAACGATGATGCGTACTCCTGTCTAAGCATGGTTCTCAAAACTACACTCTGCAGGTTTCAGAACCATGCTTGCACAGGCTACAGCTCACTGTCGTCGTTTGTCAACAGTGAAACAAAGTTTCTTAAGGAATCGCAAGTTCCCAAACGCCGCTCAACCATGGAGGCCGCCGTCCGAGAAGTTGCGCGCCACAACCGTTTCTTCGAGGGTGAAAGCGCCACCTTTGTTGGGGCAGTATAGAGAGCCAAGATTGAAGAAAAACCATGGAGAGCCTTTCTAATTTAACGGCGGACACCTTCTGCGGCGATCGGTGGCAAGTGCGGAAGCGCTACGTTTTCGCATGGAAGGAGGATAGCAGGAAGAATATCGGGGACGCTTCCAGACGATCAACGCTTTCTTCACCTCCTCGCAGCTCATATTGCAAACGGATTCCCATAAACTACGTGACCACGATGGAGAAGTTGGAAACTCTATGTTCCACTTCACTTGTGAATTGGATTGATGATTCAACGCTGTTCAAAGTCATAGTAAAGTGTTAACATGTTCTTTGTTTAAAAACACGGAAGTGTCATTCATGTAACCGCTATGAAACTGCACTGGGCGCGCACTCGCTGTAGAGCGTGCGCCCTCCACATGCCCAATGACAAGATTCGCCATAGTATCAGACACTGGACTGCCCGTTGGACAACCTTCAGTCTGCTGATGAATTCGTCCACAGAACTTAAAATAAGACTGGCTAAGACAAAACCGTAGTAGTATGGCAATGTCCTCGACTGCCAACAATGTGCGTGATGGGACCGTGTCATCATTTCGCAAGCGCGTTTCCGCTACTTTCACAGCTAAAGACGTGGAGAAAGAGAAATCATTACGTAATCCTCGTCGAGGGTGTGACCTCGAA